>VYZQ01013133.1:32179-45899 GCA_013400655.1 Mystacornis crossleyi | reverse complement strand
TTGGGGTTTTTTTGCACAGAGTGGAGCAGTGGGTGGGGTGAGATGAGATTACCCAGTAGGTCTTTTCCATCTCATACTATCCAATCTCCACATTCTACACAAACAGGCATCCTTTTATCAGAATTACCTAGTAGGACTACCTAGGACTACCTCCCATTTAATTTTGCCCTCCCTCCTTTTNTACCTCCCTTTTAATTTTGCCCTCCCTCCTTTTTTTTTTTTTTCTTTTGCTATCTCCTTTTGCTTCAATGCAGCAAGCTATTGCAAGGCTTTAAAAATTTGCAGAAGCAAAGAGAAATGCTTAAAAACACGTTTCACCAGTGTCAAAAGGCTATATGCTGTTTTAATGAACAAACATTGAGTATGGGAATTCTAAAACAATACATGTATCAACGGACAGCAAAGTAACATCATTCCTTCTGGATTTTTTTTAATTAAAAGGTAACAATCTCATGACTCCTTGCTTTTAATGTTAGTATAAAAAATGTAAAAAACACTTGTACAGTTTTCCTTTGACTAAAGAAAATATTTCTGAAGTTTGTTTTTACCTTCAATTCCAAGGCATTTCCCAGTTTCTCTAGAAAGCTTCATTGTATGTTAACACGCTGTTATTTTAAACCTAATATTGCCTTTTTGACTAAACGCGGCAGCTAAATGGCATTTAATAGATCATTAACATAGCCTGAATCTTACACATAATCTAAAACTCTTCTTCCCTCTTCCATGCTCAGTGATATTAGGGTTGCATTAGTTTTCTAATTATCTATGTCCTTGAGACTACATTAAGCTTGTACTTTTGATGGTAAAAATCATCGGATGTTAGTATTTAAAAAATATTCTTTAGAAATGAGAGAGGGAGCTCAGAGGTACTGTTCGTTCATCTTGGAATTCAGTACAGATTCAATTACGTTTATCTGAGTTACCTTTGCATAAAGAAATGTCCACTATATTACAGAAGAAAAAAAATTACAAGACTCCAAATGCTTCCTTTGATATACGAGGTTTTAAAAATAAAACCCTAGCTAAAGTCTAGGAAGGTGAAGAAAAATGTAATACTACAAGATAATTTTAAAAGGTCTGTGAGACTCTTTTTTTCTACAAGCCACCTTACCTGTACTCGTTTGTTTTTCCATAAGATACTGTAAGCCTCAAGAGAAAAGGGCAGGGGCCAATGATTAGTAATTAAAGTGATTATACTAAAACATGAGCTCATTCTAGATGCAGCATGGAACTGGTCAGCACACCAAGTAGCGTTCAAGACACAAAAGCATGCAGAGAGAACGCAGTCCATGATCCAAGTCCTGGAGACACCGAGGCAATCCAGTCATCTCACTTATATACCTGCCTGTACTGCAACAACTAACAAAGGTTATTTGGTGAAATGCTTATGCATCTTAGCAACTATGAACAAAACCTACCCCCAAGATCTCTGAAAATTCAGATTTATGTTCCTCCTCATTCCCACTGCAGAACCCAATGATTAGCTACAAAACTTTATACTGCAAAGGGAAACATTTCTTAGTCTTTTTTCTGTGTAACTCTGCATAAATCTGCAAGTCTTGAGCCACAGCCTTTCAAAGTATCCTCTTTGGATAACTGTTTTGTCTTAGACACAGGACAAAAGAATGGCATTTCTAAACATTCTGTTCAGCTCTGTTTGGACTAAGTAACATTAATGGCAGACAAGAAATAAAGGTACATTAAGTTTATGAACCAACATGAAAAGCTGAGAAGGGTTCCCATCCAAGTTAGCTTTACAGGGTTACTATGATTGATCCAAACCAAATAATCTGCATGCCTACAGTATTTCTTCAGAAGTATTTTCTAGGGGAATTAGCAGGGACTAACATGTTTTGTAAATCTGATCCCCCACTGATCCCCCCATAGCATATACTGTGCTGGGACACAATTTCAGTAGAAACATGAACAAAGATGTTGAAAATATACAGCAGTCTCTTTCAAAAAAACTTTAGAAAGCACTGAACTCTGTGGCCCTGTACCAAGTAACAAAGCTCAGAGATTCATCTTGACTAAAAAAAATTTAAGGCATGCTGGGTCAAAAGACTTCTCAGGCATACGGAGGAGCTATGTCTATAACTAAGATCAACAGGCAAGACACACAACGCTTCAGAGACCAATCTACACTTTTTAATGTTTCTTTTCTTCAGGTTTTCACTGTTTTTCAATCTTACCCATGCCCTCCCATTCCCTTCCTCCAGAGGATACTGTTGTCTTAGGTGGCACTCACCAAGACACTGAATGCTGCAGTAAAACAAGGGTCTCTCCCTCCCAAGCCTGCCCCAGCTGCAGCCACAACACTGCAAAGCAACCACGGCATGCACTGTCTCCAAAAGCCATGCTGTGTCAAATGAGTAGAGGGAGATTTGCTGCACACAACATAACTGTCTCTCGAGTGGTGTTTACATGAGAAGAAAGAGGGGAGTAAGGTAACAAGGGAGAAGGGAGAGAGAGACCTTCAGGTTTTTAAAGATCAATACCCTCTCTAATTGGTTCAGCACTTTGGGCTGTTCCCCACTACTTTGCTCCAGTTTGTTGAGGAGACCTGAAGAAATCTGTGAAAGATAGGCAAACGCATGGTTGAAACAAAGCAAAATAAACCCAAAGAGAAGAATAACCTGGCAGAGTGCAGGGCTGCAGGGCACACTCCTGGCATGCACAGCGCAAAGACAGGACAGGGTAACTGCACAGATCGGACACAAGACAGGGCATCACTTAACCGAGCTGGGAGCAGCCATCACTTGGCAAGGGCAGCCTTCTTAAATTCAGTCACCTTCACTTTATGCCTTCTGTACAAGACCATAACAAAGCCTGATACCTGCCCTACATTAGCCTGATCTCTTTTAGCTCTCCGTAGGCCAGCCTACCATCATCACAAATCCTGTGACTTCTCCCACAGCAAGTGAAACAAGCAGTCATTAGTTTACTACACAAGAAGTAAAGCCCTAAGCTTTACTAGGTTTCAGATTCCTACAACCAAGCATTCAGTCTCTCAAAACACTGCTATACTGGCTCTGAAATGTATGTTTACCCTATGTTGTCCCTTTTCTCAACTCATTAAAATAAAAACAGAGTGGAAGTTATAAATTGTCTATTCAGCATTAAGTTGAAAGGTGGTTATTTCTTCTCTAGTATTTTTCCCATCCTGTTGCTCTCAACAGCAGAATCTGTTACCTTTACTGACATTCTTCATATGGAAGATAAAGAATATAGAAGTATATATGGAGTTCTTCAAGAGGACCTCCCTCCACCTAAGAAATTATTACATTAATAATCATATAAGGTCACATAATGGTATTTGAAATACTGAATCCAGCTGCTAAAAGCCTCACTGTATTGATCAAGATGGTGGCATTGAAGAAATCCAGAACTTCCACCCTCAGAAAACTGTGCATTTAGGGAAAGGTAGATAAAGAAAAGTCTGCTCTGATTTGGCTGCTAATAGAGATGGCAGTGATCATGTGAACTAGGGTTTTCACCATAGAATGCTGTCCCTTCTAGAAGTCAACAAAGCTTTTTCTACAAAAGCCAATTTCATGATGCTTTCATGCTGTTTCACCAGCCTCAAAAAGTTTCCCTTCTACACAGGAGGAACTGGACAAAAATAGATCCCAAGAGCTCAGTATTAGACCTATAGTGAATGAAGAATGATGAGAAAGAAGCTGGAGAGAGAGCAGAAGAAGGCAAATAACTGGAGAATGACACCATCAGGCTGCAGAACTTGCTGGGGTTTTCTAGCCCACAGCAGCTGATGGCTGTTCCCAGAATCCAGGCTGTCTCAGGCAGCAGTATCATTAACAAGACTTGCCACTGGACTATGTGGACTTAATTCCACAGAATCTATGTCCATTTACGCAGTTAAACATGCTCTTTCAGTGAGCTAGGGACTTGTAGGAACGAAGAAATAGAAGTGTGGAAACAAACAAAATAGAGCTGAGTGCAAGCCCAAGACAGGAGCAGAACAGTCAACACAGTGCTGAGTCTTACCTTCTTCATGTTCGTTCCCATGTAGCTTTTAGGCTCTTCTTTAAAGTGAGGCAACCTGAAATACAAAGAGCAAGCCAAAATACATCAGCTTACATGGATTAACAAGAAGGGGAAAGAAACAGGCTGGTCTTTCCAGTCATGCTGCAGATACTAGAAAACCCAAATTAGGTTTTATTTACAAAGACACTCTCCTAATTTCTTTTCCTGCCAAAATCTGCCAAGGGAAAAAACCCACACAAGTACAGATAAGACGTGCTTTGCACGCTATTACTACTAATGGCTGCTTTTCTATATTGATCTTCCTGCCATGTAAATACCATTTATTTTCCTTCAGTGTATGTTTTCAGCAGTGGACTAATTACTTTTGTTCAAAACAGGTTTCTCTGATGCTGCTAAAAACAGCTGCTGACCCAGTGTCATCCACACCAGGACTCTTGCAGTGTACATGTTATTACTAGTCACGGCAATTCTTCTCTTTGAATTTGTAGAAACCCCAGTTGCTATCCTGTGTTCTGCATCATATAAACACAGTTGTGGAGGACAGCAGATGTACATTTAAGTTGAATCTTTTGAGATAAGCAGTTCCCATCTCAGGATGAGGTAGACTGCTCTCACCTGTGCCACCAAATGACAACATGTACAGCTCTACAACTCCACACACCCTGCTCTCTCTTTTGTTTCTTTACCACAATTCTATCTTTACTTGATTAGGGTATAAAAGCCTTGGAGCACAGCTTTGGCTGTTTCTTTTTCTGGAAAGCAAGATGGCCAAACCACCCCTGCAGTTGCTGCCTTTGCCTTGCAACTCTATCCCAATGTCCACAGGCACAGATGGTGGTGGTGTCTCCAAGCCCTTATTGAGAAGGACAGAGGAGAGGATTACACAATAAGTAAGGAAAAAGCACCAAGTAAAATTCACATACACATTTGAAGAAAAAGTAATGTGGTCTCTCCTCTTTGAAAAGATTGATTCTGACTTTACCCCACATTCATCCAGTGCACATGATGCAGGGCACACAGAGGAGAAAAAACTGAGATGCCATTAGAACTGTGTGACAACGGCAAAAAACATATGATGCAACTGTGTTTCATGAACTGTCAGTTTCACCAAAATCCTTTTCTACTAAAAGTATATCTGTACCTGCACACTTCCGTTTTACAATACCCAGAGAAAGGCTATGAGTACTTTGTAAGTACTATGAGTACTATGAGTAATTTGAAGAAGCGGTCTTGAAGTTAATTAACTCACTTGAGTTTAAAAGAAGTAATCTTAATTACCTGAAGGGTGCTAAAAAGGCAGAATATTTGTCCAAGACACACAATTTCAAGAGTTTAAAATGCTCTTTGATGTGTGAGGTCAAAGCTCTCAGCTTGAAATCAATGTGTGGCTATTCAACAGCATTTCTATTCTCCCTGCTAGAGAGCTATATTTTTTAGAGCACCTTTTTTCAGTGAAGTTTGCATTCTCTGTCCAGAAACTGGTTCTCTATCCTAAAGCTCTTCATTACTTGGCTGTCCATCTCTCCTCAAAGGACACCCTAAACCAGGCAACCTTCCTTACCTCTGTCTCCCTGCAGTCTGACAGGGTCAGCCCTAGAGAAAAGTGCCAAATCCTTTATCCCCTTCCACCTCTAAATAATGACCATTTTGGATGATTTTTCTGAGGGCCCTTAAGTGGAAGTGTGGAATCTTTCTGTCCTTAGAGGGCCATCTCGGCAATGCTGAGGCAAACACAAGCAGGTTTACCTTGTGAAGAGCAGCTGCACCATGTCGACCAGAGTGTGCTCTGCAGATTTTCTCAATAACTCTGCGAAGACAAAAACAAATAACACAGGTGTCATTACTCAGTGTGATATTATCAAGAGGCTTCTTCAAGCAGACTCCCCTCCGAGTCTTGTTTACAGAGATTACGGCAAATTTATTAAAACCAGCTCCAACCCTGCACTACTGCAAGCGGTCACGGCATCACACGGTGGCGCTGCACAGCTGGGGAAAAGAGCAGTCCAAACTTGTACAGCGAACGCCCAGCAAATTTTCCATGAAGTTGTAGAAAGACACAATAATATAAAGCTCAGCAGCTTTCCATGGATGCATGCTCTGCAACAGAACTAGTTAATGCTGAGGAAACCTGATCATTTCTTAACGGCAGAAGGATGAACAAACCTACCGCTGAGCCTCATTTCGAAGCATATGCGGAAACACGACTGCATGATCTCACACACTGATTCATTGGTGAGGTGGGCTCCCACTGGGGTGAGCAGCAACGTCCTCAACACCTGTGAAGAACAGCACCCATATGTACCACACTGCAATGATACTTGCATGCATTCCCAAGAGGAAGTTGGTTTCCTCAAGAAAGACCGCCATGAGCAGAAAACCTAAGGAGGTTTCTCCTGGAGTCATTTTAAACTGAATGCTGTGCTCAAGAAGCCAATTATGAGACAAGAATGATCTCCTGACCCACTTCTAAAAGAGGCCCAATATGCTGCATGCTACCCAATACTTAAATTCAGGAAATAGATATCTGCTCAGAAATGCATAGACCAAAGAGGTATACCATCCATAGGTTTGTCTCTACAAAGAATTTTTCTCAAAAATAAGTTCAAGCACCCCATATTCTTAATTACCCCCCCAACACAGACCATGCACAAGGTACGATTACCAACACTACCACATTATCAAGTCCATAATTTTACAATCATTTAATTTAAGCTTTTAACTATTTTCATTTGGAAAAGCTTTTACCACAGGTATATGAGCCATCTGTTTAAAAACAAAGTCTGTCATTAAGCTCCTACAGAGTCAAAACATTGCTCCCTCCTCTTCATCTCTATGTAACAGGATATGTTCCACAACAGGCAGCAACCATTACGGTAATTACCATTTCTCTTCACTTACCTGTAGGATTTTCATCAAGACAACCTCATCGCTTGCATGATCTGTGCCCACAAATCGGGCATGAGTGACAGCATCTGCCATGTTCTCCATCCCCTCCGCTGTGCCCTCATGGCTGGGATCTGAATAACAGAATAAAAATTTGTGCCAGGGAACAGCCATCTACAGCCTACCACCTCTGTGGGGAGACATTGACACAGAGATACTGTGTGACCTTCAGCTTCCTCAGTTTATGTGACTTGCAGTGAGTTGACCCGACAAGAGCATAACTCACCTCCCACAAACAGGCTTTATAACTGGGAGCTTTCAGAAAGACTTTATCAAGAGTCTACTTATATTTGCAAAAAGATATAACCTAACAAAGAAAATAATTACAATTCTGTTGTCATTGGCTCTCTATGTTTTACATGTTAACTTCTAAGACTGTGTTGTGTTCCCTACAATGTAGCACAATCAGCTGTTAAATGCACTCCGTGCCTCCTTGGGAATAAAGAAAAAACAGCTCTTAAACACAGGGAACCTAAATTTACTCTCACGAGAAGAAAATGCCAAACAGATTCCACTAAAATTGAGAAGGGAAAATTGTCCCTTGTTCTACATCCCTCCCAAGGAATGAGAGCAGGGAAGGAATGGACCAGTAGCTTTCCCCAGAGAAAACAGCAGACAGACAAAATCACAGTTTAGATATCAGAGTTGCAGGCCTCCCACTTCAATCATTCATCAAGGCTCCTTCTCTCCATTTCAGTCTTTTGCAGCTACAAACAATGGTGCAGTTGAGAGAATGTTTAGGATGAGATTGTTGCTAGTAACTGTGTATCATGCTACATTACAGTGGCTTCAGAAAAGCTGTCTCTGGCTTTGATTTCATTCTCACTTAAACAATATGGCACTGGGCAAGAATCTTGATACCCTTCTACCTAAACAGTCATTAGGAAAGAAACGAGACAACCTAAACATTGCTTAATACCTCATTAATTGGCAATGGGGCCTCTTGAACTCCAGCAAGAACGATGCTGACAGAGGAACCAAGCAAGACCCTGTATGCTTCGCAAAGAAGCTTCACAGATTCCCTCTTTGACTCCAGCAATGTTCACACCTAGGAAGGGCTAAGCCCTGGTTATTAAAGAAAGCTGCCCTTATTGTGGTCCAGAGACAGCAGCCTCTACCATGCTCTTATCCTGAGCAGCTGCAGGATAAGAAATTTCGCACAGTTGCATGAAACTGAAATCGCATCAGCGTACTTCAGAATCACATAAATCTGCATAGGAACAGCACTTTGCCATTGCCATCTCTTACACATCCCTATTAAGAACAGAGCTTGCTTGCTTTTGACATTGTTCACACACACACACACACACATAGAAAAATCTTGCACAGTTGAGAGCAAGTTCTTCTCCTGGTTTGCCAGGCAAACTTCACTGAGCTATCAAGGAGGCTGCTCTAAAACCAACAGGTCCCTTTTTTACGTAGTTTAGCAGCACCATGCAACAGGATACAAAACTATGATATAGGGAAACACCAGGTAGCAGGCCTTGCTGTCAAAAGCAGTCCTCTGCATACCTTCAGTAACGGCTCATAATCCAGTTAGAAGCTACTACTCTTCTACCAGAGGCAATAAAATCAGTCATAGGTTGGTGACTCATGCATGGTATCTCTCTTTTTCATGAAGGTAATAGCTTAAATCACCAATGGTGATGTAGGCTCATTCTGAATTGTCTTAATTAAATTAGGCAAGGACCAGTGGTGTCTTTGCCAGCACCTACATTAACATTACTGTTAACCACAACCTCAATGACCACAGTGGAAAGTAGCCCATTGGGAATCAAGATGAAAAAGCAACTTGTTGCATAAAAGGCTCCCACAGGCAGAACACACAGATTCTGTGTGTGACTTCACTGTCACCTTTTCCAGTAGATATGAGTTAATCTAGTCTTAGGGATATATTTAATTGTAGTTATGGATAAACAGTGTGTGTGAAAAGGAAATGTAAGCAAGTTGTGCACATGCTTCTGTAACAGATCTATGAGTACTGCTTTGCTGTTCTAGCCCTTACCTTCAACACCTCTCTCCCAACACACATCACGCCTGACTACTTCAGTTCTGGCTCCCTGGAACAGCACTACAAATTCAGGTCAATTTATAAAGCCTCTTGAGTTCAATTAAAAGCACAGATACTTCTGCTTTGCAGAAACAAGATACAGAAAAAAAATCTTTGTTCCCTTGTGAGAAAACAGTACGGAAAGATGTATCGATGCCTGCTCAGAATCACTAATAAGAAGAAGTTTGAGTGAGCACAATACCAGTTTGAAAATTGCCATCTACAATGCAAAGATCTAGAGACCCCATCTAGATACACACATTTCATACAGGGTGCAGCCTTAAAACAGGTGGGCAAAAGAACAAACAGAAATCAGAAAATCCAGGTTCTGAACCAAAGGTAATTTAGTAAAACCAGAAGCCTGCTCAGTAACACCTTTAATGGAACTAAAATAAATCACCAAGGAGACAGAAAAGGTAGAGGGCAGAACAAACTTTAAACTTCTTAAACAGCAAGTCCTCTCACTGGAAGCTGAGCAACAGCTACTTCCTTACAGATACATAGTTTTCAGGAACATCGGGGAAAGCTAACTTTAGAAATGGAGGCAGAAGCTGCTGTGGACAATAAAAAGAGCACATACCTTTTCTGAGGGAAATACAGAAAAACCCAATTCTGAAATTTAGCCACTAGTATTCCTATAGCTAAGGTTTGAACTCATCCAGTAGGCTGACAGCTCACTAGCTACTGCAAAACTGCTGAGCAAGGAAATAACTAATCTGAGGGATAAAAATCAGTGGGAGTTTAGTATTGCCACACAGTTTTCTAGTACTTTAAAAGTTACTGTGTAATTTATCAACTAAAACTCTTGTCGAAGAAGTACTTAGAGCAGAGGATAACCACTGTAAGGCTAACTATTCCTGCTAAAACACATACATGGTGGATATCAAGTAATTTTATCTAACTGAGCTGTGATTGCACACTATACCATTAGTGAATTTGCAATTCAAACTACTAGAGATCAGAAGTCTGAAAGTCTACTCATGAATTACTCTTTTCTAACTGCTTTTAAAACATACTCCTCAGCAATACTGGCCTAAAAAGGAGACAGAAAACCATCTTCTGACATGTGACAGAATAAAAAAACAATGACACTGCACAAGGATTAGCAATGAGATAGTTTGGAAATGGGAAAAGAAAGCCATTTTAAACAAAGATATTTATCAGATGAGTCTGGCCCTTTCATGGCACCCTGGTTTTCGACCCAGTGCGTACAGCAAAAACCAACCACTCACAGAACAGACAAAGCTAGTGTCACTTCTTAAAAACGTGCTGGCTTCACCTGTCATTACGCAGCCCCAAAACACGCTGTAAATATATGCCACACTGCATTTTCCCTACCATGGTTATGCCACCATCCTTCTCTCTTGCTCTGTATAGTTTGAAACAGATTTTACATTAAGAACAGTTTTAAGCATTTCCTAGGTGTAGCCAAACAGTCTTTACACTACCTTTAGTCTCATATTACAAAAAGAAATTATAATACCAAAAAGGTTTCATTTAACAACACAACCTAGCCAGATGTTCAGTCAGCACCACTAATCCCAGCATAACTGGTATCTGGAGCAGCACAAAGGACAAGGCTGCTCTGAATGTCACCTGAAGCAACAACGAAGGTCTTAGATTACAGGTTGTGCCCCAGAAAAAAAGCCAGGTAGAGAGTCTTCCACTGTCTACTACAAAGACACCCACACACCAACAGTTACAGGGATGCACTCTTATTGAAGTGACCCAATTAATATTCTAAACAACATGTAGCTAGAGAAAGGCTACAAATTCTTAACCCCATTTTTTCCTGTTTCTGCCTCAAATCAAGCATTTGTAAACAGTTGCCTGTGCAGACATTGTCCCAGACATGTGATACAGATCATAAAAGCCCAGAAGAAGAGTCCGTCCCTCACTGTAATGCTGAAAGTCATATATTTTGCATTATTGTTTAATCCCTCAGAGGATATGTTTTACTGGCTTATTTTTTAAGATTTCTTTATTGTCCTAGGAATTTATGTCATTATTGCAAGATTCTAGTTATATTTTTGCCACTCAATTATGTCAAATACTACCCACTAATTGAAGTCTTCATGCATTAGATTTTCATCCAACACTTAAATCTTTTTTCCTGTTTTTTGCTCATTTTAGTTTTGTGTCTTTCCCACAGAAGTGATTTGCACCGACATAAAGGTCTTTCTTTCTCTAACTGCCTTCATGCTATCGCCAAAGAACTTGATATTTAAAACACCAGTATCAAAAATTCAAAGTGTTCCCTTACAATGAAAAGGAGAAAAAGAACTGAGAAATCTGAACTGAGGGGGAAGGAAGACTGATAAAATTATTTTCTTCAAGTGAGACTATGTATAAACAAACACAGATAACAGGTTTTGTAATTCACACAGGTATGATCAGAAAGTACTAACAG
Source organism: Mystacornis crossleyi (assembly GCA_013400655.1). Lineage (NCBI taxonomy): Eukaryota > Metazoa > Chordata > Aves > Passeriformes > Timaliidae > Mystacornis > Mystacornis crossleyi. The sequence continues at coordinate 34,491 of VYZQ01013133.1, read as the reverse complement.
AATTTACAGAGAAAAATCGAGCACCACTAACAACAGGATGACACATTGATGGCAGACAGAAAGCCAGCTAATGAGTTACAAGCCAGCTGAGCCATGGGAACTGACCACATGCACATTATTAGTCTTTCACAGATACAAAGGAGAATGTGCAAATTTGAAAGTTTGGGCAGCAGCAAAACTGTCTCTACCATGACAGTTGTGGAAAGTGAAGAGTACTGGCACACCACTGGACAGTGTCTGGGACCAGGCAAAAAATCATCCTCACTCTAGAGCAGAAATATTAGCCCACAAAACTAAATAAACCCTACTGTGTTTCTGTATGTTACAACACTGTAATCTGAACTGGTATTCTTCCCTCCCAGGCCCTTTTGCTTGGAAGGCATAAAAAAGCAGCTGGTGACCAGCACAGTCCTGCAGCAGGCCCTAAGCACACACAGCAGTCAGGGCAGAGCAGAGGCTCTGGCTCTGTTTCCAGACACTGCTGTAGCACCATGAAAGATCAGCCAGTAAGATATTAAGAACCTGCTGATGCCGATTTCCCCAGTGTTAAAGACAACTTTCTTATTTCCCCGATCTCCACATTAAGACTGCAAGCATGTATCCTGGCCAAAGACATAGCTCACAGAGATGCATTTGGCTGGCATTTTGGTAAATCCCAGGAAGTCACACAACATACCTATTAGTGCATATGAGAGGAACTTATTCACAGAGGTGAGTGCCAATCCAGTTATGGGGCCTGTAGTGTCTTCAGAACGGATTACTTCCAGAAAAGGCCGAAGAAAGACATTAGGCTCAATTTCAGATAGCTCTGTAAAATAAAAGTAGTTTTAAAAAGACAATTAGACTTGATTCCTTAGGATTCATTTTCTCTTTAAGAATATACAACAAGTTTCATCTTAGAGGAAAAGAAGTCTGCTCTAGGTTAGTTTCAGAAGGGTGGTGGGAAGGTCAGGGTTGTTTTTACACATATACACACACAAACATGCACATAGGTATATGTATATATTTTAAAAGCAATGGTTTGTAAAGGTCAGTTTCTTGCGATCTTCAAAATAGCTTTCTGGAGCCTTCTAAAATCTGATTGTAAGAACACTGTAAATGCCACAGAGGCCCCTGTTACCTAAATTTATGCCTTAACTCACTGGCAGATTCACTTGCATTTTCCTATTACTCTTGGAATTGTGTGATCCCATGAACTATATAGACCCTCTCCCACCTTCTGCCACCCCTGTAACGTCCTACTACAGATAAAGCCTCGTGCTAATCACATGTAGAGTACAAATGTACAACCAGTTTCACTGGATCTCTTGCAGCTCTTTGCCTGAATACAAACTGCATTTCTGCAACACAAAATGTTTGCTTGGCAAAGACAGGAAAACCCCACAAGATAACCTAATTTAAAAACTCTTCTGTCTTGCTCTCAGAATACCTGTGTAAGCCTCACAACCAAAGAATTAAAAAAGGCATTCTTCTCTACTTGCTGCTTTGGCCAGCAAGGATCCCCTCTAAAGCTGCAGTACAAGAAGGCAAATGCACTGAGCTATTGAGCTGAAGAAAAAACAACTAACAAGCTTCCTGAACTTTCCAAGATGATCAAGGGACGCTTTGGGATTGAAAAAGAAATACGGAAGAGAATAACCAGAACTAGGGAAATGGACCAAGAAAAACAAACAAAAAATCAGAACCAAAACAAAATCCAAACCCAACCAAATAAAACAAAAGGAATCAAAAAACAGGAGGAGCCCTGAGGGGGATTTAGGAGAAAAAGCATTAAAAAGCAGGTGAAGGCAACCACAACACAGCCAGTACACAGGCACAGAAGAATGCATTAAAAGTAACTTGAATAATTCTGAAACTAGGAATACTTAAGTACAACACTTGCTCAACTTGCTGAAACCTACTTTTTATTCCTAATAAAAGCTAACAAGTCTAATGGCTAATAGTGTCACAGGATCACTGGCATTTATATCCTTGATAATCAAATATTACATTTATCTGTCATATGAGCTCCTTTGAGGCAGGGACAAAAAAAGACTGCAATTCCTGAATCCTTAGATGAGCTGCCGCTTTTCTATCTACCAACATAATTCAATTATTTTGCTGAGGGAAAAAACCCAAACCCCTTATTCTGAGATGAGTGAAATTCTATTTATCACAATTCCTATTGAGAACCCTGAACTATCAAAGCAAAAAGTCTATTAGAAAGTATGTTAACATAACTGTGTCCAATTATGGCAAGGAAACAAAGGAAGAAAAAAAATATAGGGGCTTCTGTTTGTCTTCCTTTGTTTCCGTGCTATAATTTGACAAGG
>VYZQ01013133.1:17183-32117 GCA_013400655.1 Mystacornis crossleyi | reverse complement strand
GGACTTTGGGAATCATTACGCCATCTCTTAACATTTCAGCCACCAGTTCAAATGAGGCCAACACCACTAACTTGTGAGGGGTTAAAAGGAATATGATGATTCAACATTTTTGGCTAAAGAACAACTCCCCCAATTTGTCAGATATCCTGGTGTGACATTACAATTGTGTCACCTCTCAAGAGCACATGGAAATGCATCTTATCATAAGATATTTTCATTGATGCTTATTTCAGTGCGCTTTATAGAACAGTTGTCTGGTTACAAGCACTCGGACAGCATTAAATATAGTAAGACTACTAGGGATCAAAACTCAAATTCTTCTTTCCCAAAACTGATCCTTTCTATAGACCAGACCATAATCCTGTCAATTCCTCCAGCCTTGTTCAAGCCACCGAGTCCCAGGATGAAAAAGCTGCACCTGACTAGTAAGAAAAATGGGACTTCAGCAGATGTACATCCCTGCACATGTAGAATGAGACAATGAAGACATACTTGNNCAATGAAGACACACTTGCTAGCAGAGGATGTATAGGGCACCATTAATACATTTTCTGGGACAACAAACAGATATTGTCTTCACACGAGTAGGGAGAGTTTCAGGTTTTTCCTTTCAATTAGAATTGTGAATCTTGATGTCATTAAAGTTCAGATTCCCTTGCAGTCTAACTGAAATTTTGCAACTTACATGAAGATCACAAAACAGCTTGTCATAATTAGGATTTAACTTAAGCACATATCGTCGATTACACAACAACTTTGGGCAGTTTCCCTAATATTCAGAGAGTCCAGACTTTATGGTAACAAAGCACTTTACATTAAGCTCTCTGAAACTGACTGTTTATGCTGTAAAACTCTTTAGACTGGGTAGTTGGTGCTGTGGTATTAAAAAAAAGATTAAAAATATGCTAGACAAGAAGAGAGCATTTTTAGTGCAGGACTTGCCCACTAAAGGACTACTGTCTGAAAGATCTAAATGTCAGTGAAACACCAATCACACTTTTCATTGCTTGCACCTGAGGAGTATTCACTTGATAACTACAATGAGCTCTTCTTACCAGAAGCATTTGCAGGCACTGAGGACTTACAAGGGTCACCAGCTCCCTTTTCAAGGCAGAACTTAATCTTGGTACTGGTCCTTTGCTTCAGTGGGAAGTTTGGGAGCACAGAAAAACACTCGTATTGTAGCTATTCTTGCAGTATCCTGTCTTGAAACAGATTGCTTTCATGGGCTGAAGAAGGTGCAGCATCTGAAAGTGGCACTAAAGCTACTTGGAAGTTTTTAACCCAGTGACAATTTTGCAAACAGGCCAGTAAATCAAACACATATCCACTTCTTTTAACTCAGTCCTATTGAGCTCAATGAAGTTAGTTCAGAAGCTCTTTCCTCAACAGGTTTTCTTAGCCTTGTACACCAAATGTGGCAGTGTCCAGAACAAACCTGCCAGCCCTTTCAGATCAATAGCTACAACTGCAAGGTGCACTCAATGCCAGCTTTTCTACAACAGCTCAGGTTTGATCTAGAGCACAGAACAGTAGGACATGAATGGCACTCTCTTCAAAGTACCTTGGTAAGATGGGACCATAGTCTTTAAGAGGGTATTGTTCTCCCCAAAAAGTTAAAACTTCACAAAAGAGACACTACAGGAAGTCCTGCCATCACCTAACTGTACAAGTGATACTGTGCTCTTCTCAAAATATCTAGGAACCTCAGAAAATGCAGGAAAATCAATTATTACTTTAATACTTCCTTGTGACAAAACAAAGGCTGTATAAGGTACATACTAAATGTTTGGAAGTACATACTTGGTGTGTATAACAACATTCCAAAAAAAAAAAGGTAGCTCTGAATTTTCAACTCTGATTCTTGTTCTGCCAGATTCAGGTTCAGGTATTACAAGTGAGGTAACTGTAACCAGTGAGAGAACTGAGAACTGCCAATACAGATGTTTCTCCAAGTATATTTTCTAGCAAGAGACATTTCTCAGGATGGTCCTCTACTTAAGTAACCAGTTTCAACTCTGGGGAAAACCAACCAAACAGAAAACCCACCCAAAACCCCACCAAACCTGCAAGCATGACTTCAGCCAAGGGTATTACAAGAGGAAAAACTGAATAAGTATCCACGAAGAGAACAAAATTTCACAAGGGACTCTTTCAAGCAGCCTTCCTTTGAAATCTACTCAAAGCCAGGGAGAAATTATATTACAACATGACTTAGTCTTAAATTAAGAGCCTAGTCTGCTTTTGGGACCAGCTGGAAAGCACTTCCCATTCTTTTCATACAGGTCCGTTCAACGAAATTTCAGAGAAGCAAGCAGAGACCACCATCAGCACAACACTCAGAAATGCTCAGCTAGCCTAAAGCAGTGCATGGAAATTGAGAAGAAGGGAAAGAGTATCTTAAGTAATGTATCAGAGAGCCAACTCTTCAGGCTGGCAATTTTAATGAGGACAGAATCCCTTTGAGACCACAGTGCTTTCCTTCATTCTTCCTATGGATTATTTGCACTTAGACACACATGTCTATAAAGATATTTAAACAACTAATTCATGTTTAAGCACCTAACTCCCATTTCAGCAATCCCATCCAGCCGTTCTGGCACTTCAGCAAACAAACTGCATCAGACCTCCGGCGTTCCCTTTCTCCTGAAGTACAGGAGCAGGTCCCCCTCGGAAGAGTTTTCTTATTGTTAGCACACTGTTGGCACATTCCTGATCTAAAATGCTCACATAAGCTGCTTTCTCTGGCAGTTCAACTCTTCACTCCTCAATGACTCTTATCAGGATCGGCTATGCGTTCCGAGTAAATGAACAAGAAAAAATTGTTTATGACAAGTTATTTCAACATCATTTGTCCCGAGGACAGGCAACTGCAACCCAAACCACATGACCTGGACTCCTCTTATGCAGCAGCTGTTGGCCTTTGACGCCCAGCCTTCAGAAAGGCTGTCTCAGTTGTATCCCACGCACCTCTGCAGTGCAGACGAGCTCAGATGAGCAATGCTTTGAGCACGCGCTATTACATTCCCTGCTTACAAACTGAGCTGTACAATGAACAGGCATTCTCTTTTCTTAAGGTGAGGAAAAGACAAAGGTAACACACTGTAATAGGGCAGAAATCCAGCTTTTCAAGATTCTTGCCTTGGGGCTCAGTCAGTTTATGCTACAGAAAATCAAGGTATCAGCAAGTGCTTCCTGGGTCATCCTCAAAACCACCTTCTCCAAACACTGACATTCTGGCCTACGTGATATGCAATTTATTCTCAGTTCGCCCAACAAACACCAAAACATTTTGACTTTTCACTCAAAGGATGAGAAACCTCTGCAGTCTGGATCAGCAAGTTAGACTGAACAGGTTACAAGGAAAAAGGACAAAATTGTACTTGCCCTTTAAAACCGTCTAAAAGTATGGAGTGGTCACTTTTTGGATTTTCATAAACGTTTTAACTGCTGAAATAAGTACTGGCTTAATCTCAGCCAGGTCAAAATGCAGAATTGCAGGGAAAGGAGAAATTCTTTTGAGTTAGTTCTGTGATTATCAGCTGTTTAATTTAGAGGTTAACAAATCTAGCAAACAGAACTATAGTAACTTGTTCCTCTAAAAATTTGCAGTGCTTGAATTTGCTTTACACAGATAACAGGCACAGAACAGTATATGCGTACTGGTTCTACTTGCCCTGGCAAAACTGCAACTACAGCAGCTCTACAGCTGATAAACAGAGGAGGAGCATGTTTTTCACCACTCCAAAAACAAATTCTCCAGACTGACAGGCACACATGCCACTCTGCACCTGAACTAAAAGACATGCCCTGACTTCTAGGTAGTAAGTTTACTCCAACTCTGACATTTAACCCCAGATCAATAATGGACAAATAGTGCTGGATAATAAGTATAAAAAAGCTACGCTATAGATGATCCACACTCATTTGTTCCTGAGCGTATGTTGTGCTCTGCACAGCCCTGGTACAGTCTTGCAAGGGCTGGTCTAGAACTCGCAAGAAGAACGAGATGAAAACAACAACTAAGATCCCTCGTAGGAGAGAGATGGCAGAGGATTCTTTTCCCTTGAGTGCAATGTGTAGCACATTGTAGAGATTTTCTCATGTGAAAGGAGAACAGATTGCCACCTATACAGTCTTCCTCAGCAGATAGCGTTACAAGAGAAAGCTCCAGTTCTCCTTCCTGAAAATAATAATGGCAATGTCCACTAAACTTTATAAACAAGAGGTCATCAAAAGCCACCAGATGTTCTCTCCGTGTTCCCCAAAATATCATTGTCTTACCCTAATCTAAACTCTCAATAGATAAAGAGAACAGGATACTGCCAGCTAGGGAGAAGCTGAGGAGCCAGAAGCTTACATCCTAGTTTCCAGAACATACAAACACTGTGGGGATTGCACAACACAATATACATACTGTGGGGATGTGTGGAACAAGCTTTGTGCATCTCTGAAATCAATACTTCACTACAGTAAGTGATATCAAAAACTTTGCATACAATAAACACAGGCTGAAAATCAAGGATATTCAAACCAATGAAGGAGAAGTGTGAATTAACTGCAACCCTTTTCAAAGGATGTCTGTAAAATATACTCTACAAAGCTAATGCCCTACGAGTTAAAGTGGTCATTCAGGGGCCCCAGCCCACCAAATCAAGAGGGAAAGAGTGCCATTCAGCCACACATGAATGCAAAGCTGGAATTACAAATGCAGTTTGACAAGGGGAACCAAGAGCTGTCAAGCCTGTTCTGTTTGCCTAATTTCATTACAATGGCACAAATGCTTTCATTTGTCACACTCCAGCTTTATGTGTTTATCTCCCTTTCATTAAACATGACTTTAACAAATTATTGTTCCATAGTGCCAATATCTCAAGCACCCTTCAGAACTGAGATTTTTATTTTGGGGAAACATGACAGAATGCATACTGAGCATTTGACTCTTCACATCCTTTGGTTAGGGCACCATAAACTCAACTAAAATACTGCCTTCTATAGAATTAGTTACATCTACCAGTGAAGCAGAAGCAGTGACAATGCCACCAGTGTGAGCCATTAGTTATCAGGAGTTTCATCCAATGCTATGCTTCAAATTCAGCTGTTCTGACTGACCATTAAAAATTCCTGGGCATTTTTTCATAAGCAGGTATTTACTAGAGTATCTTCAGCCAAAACTACACTGTAACCTCCAGCTGTGTCTCCACTGTTATTTTAAGTACATTTCACCCAGCTGTAGTATTCTGTTCTAGAGTGGTATTACAAGAAGCAGAAGATACTTCAATCACAAGGAAAGCAAATGCCATCAACAAAGGCATGGAGCTACACAGAAGGCAAACTTCCACAGTTTCTATTCAGATGTACTTAAAAGCACAGACAGGACTACTTGCTCCACCTTGAATTTTTAACGCCAGTCATGCAGACTGCTGAGTGTCTGGATATGAGGTTATTTCAAAAGTGTAAGTTGTTTAATTCTGTCTTTATTTCTTAGCACTGAGGAGACAGCAGAGATGGGCATAATCGCATCTTGACAAACCTTTTTCTGAGCTATGGTTGACATGCACTGGTCATACATGTAGAGGTTATAATCAAAAGACTGCTTCAAAATAAGAACAGCTCTTGAAGTGAACTGAGGGGTGATTTAGCACAGTAAGGTTGAAAGCCATCAGGAGTAGACCTTGCTACAAATCTCAGACTATTTCCTCTCATCCTGTGACCTACACACCTCTGAAAGGACATGACTAATTCTGATGAAAGGCAAAAAAATCAAGTAACTATATAGTAAAAGCCTCCCATCTCCAAACTGGTCTCTCATGAGCGTGTCTTTTGCCAGTGTGAAGAGTAATAAGGTTAATTTCAATGCTAATCCATCCTTGTTTTCATGAAACCCTTCCTCCTACATCATAGTAGAGGAAGTATTAGAGAACCACTTGATTTTGTTATCACATCTCATAGTAAGATTATTTACATATGATAGAAATAAGCAAATTCAGAACTGCTTAAATAGTTTTTTAATCTCCCTTACAGGAAGGCTGATTGCTCTAAGGGAAAGGAGATGGGGTAATACAGCTGATCTAAGCCTCTGATAGGTTTTGGAATATATCNAAGCTTAAAGGGAGAAAAAAAAATCACCCTTCCCATACAGCTACAAGGACAAAGTTCTTCAGGAAGCTAAATCGCTTCCAAGTTTCACAGGTAATTGAAGCTTAGCATCCACTCTTAAAAACTCCAACAAACAAAACCATCCCATTAAAAACAGGCAAGTAAAATGCAGGCACACTTCACCTTTTGTCTCTGTTTAGAACCAGATGAAACTGTTTCAAAAGATTCTTCCAGAAAATCACCAGGCATATGATAACAGCCAGTTCTTGTGATGAACCTGCACCAGGTCTGAAGTTCAGAACCCACAGGCACTCCTCCAAGCCAATGACATTCAACTCTAAATGAAATTACTAAACCAAATCAAAAAGCAGCCATCCCATGACAAATTCATCTGGCCGTGACCAAGTGCTGATAGTTATTGATCTTTCTGCGGCTGTGAATTAGAGCCAGGTTTCCCAAGGTTCCCTCCTAATACAAGGAAGAGAGCGTGGCCACTCTAACAAGATGGACTAGGCTAAATGAAACCTGTGGGGAATTGCACACGGCCAAGTCCAGAGGATGGACTCAGCCGTTCATCTTACTGACAGGACAAGTTTGATGTATGTCAAGTTTAAGCACTCTTTTTCCTCTCTAAAAGAAATTGGCACATGTTGAAGAAAGAGCAATTAGATTGTGACACTCTACGGAACCCTATTCAGTCACTGGACTTGCTTCACTGTGATATTTTACACATCTTGCACAGTACCAGGCCCAAGCTAAATAGGCAATTTAAAAGCCCAGGAGAAATTAAAACTCCTTCCCTGGTATTTTAAAGCACAGTAATTCTCCACAGCTTTGTGTGCCTACCATGCTATGAATAGAGCTCTCATTGCAAATTCACCATGTTGTGAAAAGGAAAGCTTCACTATTTCTAGGAGGCTGGAGAAAAAGATTACAGTTTTATCATCAATTAGCTGTCTGGATGTTACTCCATTCTGTTTACCATTTCCTCGAGGGAAGCCTCTGAGTGCCAAGGGGAAAAATTAAAAGGAAATTGAAGAACAACAAATTCCAAACAAGCCAAGACATTTCTTGTGTTGCCAGAGAATCAAAAATGCATCAGTGAGACAGACAAAATCCAAAGAATGAAATGAAGAAAAGCCTGATGACCCAAGAGGAAAGAATCTTTTAATGACAAAAATCTCTCAAAGGTTTAATGTACCTTGCTGTTATGATTTACACAAATTCTTCTATTCAACCTGAACTAATCCAGGAGACATTGTGCTTTGCCGTATAATCAGAAAATAAACTTCCCAGGTGCTAATGGCAAAATACAACAGCCCAGAGCTCAAGAACCCACACACCAGGTTACCACAGATCAAAACGGGAGACTTGAGGAGAGCAGGATGCAAAATATCATGGGGATATTAGTTTCAAACCTAGAGAAGTGGAACAGAAGCAAAAGGAAGAAAAGCCCAGCCTGCTGGCAGCCAATCAGCTATCATCTTAAGACATTCCAATAGTAAAAACATTAAGCAACTTTCTTTTTCCCTCACAGCAATAATTGAAGCAATCAGTAATCCATGTACACACACCCCCCCAAAAATTTAATGCTGCCTGCATTAAAAGGCAACTCGATTCCTAGAATGATGACAAGTGAGCATTATGTTTTTGCAAATGGACTGTGGAAAGAAATTAATTTCTGCATACTGCAATGTACTAGAGCAATCCACTGATACAAGGTCCTGATGATATGTGAAAAGAAGCAGAATTATGAGTTTTAACACTTCTGGTTTTGTTCTTTTTGGTTACAGTTTTAGCATCTGAAGAGATCTTTGAATGCTGTTCAACTTCAATGATCACCACGTATGTATCTTAAGATATGGAAACAATATTATATCAGTCCCCAACTCCATTAAATAAATTTTTTCCATGCTCTAGAATCATGTATCAGCTGTAAAACAATAAAACGAAGAATCAAAATGGTCTAAAATCTATGTAAAGAAATAGACTACTGGTTACAGTCTCTAAGAAAGTGTCAAATAGATCTATCTTAGTCTATTACTGATGGTTTTGATCTTGTACATGCCCATAACAGAAGAAACCACTTCTGAGTGGTTCAGAAGTTCAGCTGAGTGATCCTGATATAGGCCATCGCTGACTACATGCTGCCCAGCAAGACTGATGTAAAAGCGACAGGACAGTGCAGAACTTCAGCTCGCTCAGACAAACACGGCTGTTTGTTCAAGCCAGCCCCCAGTTCACACACTTAGGCAGGGTTCTTCAATCCCTCTCGTCTTCCCCTAGGGCACAACACAGCCTGGCTCTCCAACTGGAATACGCAACACACACTGAACAGGTCAGCGGACACAACTCTGCTTTAACCTCTCACCCCTAGCATTTCTGCTGCAACGACCTCTGGGATAGAACCATTATACTTCAACAGCACTTATTCCAAAGAATCGGTAAAAAGCCAGACAGAAGAATTTCCTTTTGATTTTCAAGCCTAGACCTACAGAATTTGCTCTGACAGGATGTAAGCACATATACAAATAAACTGACCATCAAGTGGTAGCAAGGTCCTTGATCACGGACAGGCAAATCAGTCTACTCAGCCTCTGCCACTCATCTCCCCTTCATGCTCTTGGGCAAGTCACTTCATCTCTGCTTCAACTCCTCATATGAGAAGAGGACGTATTTGGCCTTAAGTGCTGTGTTCTTAGATTACCTAGAAATATTACCCCAAAAAAGCAGCTCCAAAAGCAATAATAGCAATCCAATAAAAGCTTCCTGTCCTATCCTCCCAAAATCAAAAGTTAACTTAAGACTCTTAGTCAAAACACTTCTTTTACAAGTTGATATTTACGTTAGGGAAATATGATAAGCACTGTGTAACACAAGTTAAAATCAAAATTATCTTTACAGTTTAGCACATAGGAAAACAGCAGCTGACCTTGTGAAATATCAAGGAAACTTCACAGGACAAACTGGAGAAAATACTTGGCAGTGCTTGGCCACTCACTTTTGGGGTGTCAGTGTTAAGAAACTTGATTAAAAAACAAGCTACCTAATTTTCAGAAGAGCTAAGGAATGAGGGGGGGGAAAAAATAAATTTTTTTCTAAAGAGCAGCAGTTAAACTGCTAGTAAATTCTCATGACCTTGCCAGAATGAAACCACTTGACACACAGCAGCATTTTCAGCTTCGAGACCAGTGCTTAAAACCACAAAGTGACTCTAGGTAACAGAAGGACTTCCAGGGCCCTTCCAAAAACTTGGGATGAAATCCCAAAGCCCTGGGAGAGCAAGACGAGCACCTGTTTTCCTGAACAGTCGATTTTTTTATGCTGCATACTTTACACAGAAGCTGCATTATTCTGGAGAAGCAGCATTCCAGCCAAAAGTGCACAGTTAATGTTTTTTGCAGCCCCCAGCTTCCAATGATGGATGACCATTTTATAATGAAATAGTTTATGCTCAATCAGCTTACAAATAACGGATGTTTTATCACACTGAATTAGAAAGAATGTTTTTAACCAAAAAAAAAAAAGAGAAAAAAAAAAGAAAAAAGAAAGCAACAGGAGAGAATCAGTGATGAGCAGAGACAAAAGTTATTGCTGTTAAGCGTGGGTAAAAACATGCAGATGATGGTTCACTTTAACTCTTTCACTGCTTCCAGTAACACATGGAAATGATGCACAAGGTAGTATTTGCCCTGAAAACACCTATACCTAAGTTCTGCTCCAGACCACTAAGACATGAGACTTTTCGGCTTCTACAAAAATTATTTGATTGTACAACATCTCAACTAGTTTTCTAAAAACCTAAGGCTAATAAATAAGCACTGTCTGAAAATAAACCTTTCAAAATACTCTAATCTGATGCCCATTCGGCATTACCGAAATCATTCCTCAGACAACTCCTAATCAGCTGTAGAGAAGCTGTAGAAGCTCTGTCACTGGAAACGGTTAGAATTTAGCAGGCTTTAACCCTGCACATGATCTCACTTCGAAGTTGGTCCTGCATTCAGCAGAGTATCTGAACTCCAGAGGTCTCTTCCTACTTAAAATTATTTAAATTCTGACTTATGCTTACCAGGAACAAAAAAACCCCTCTGTTATTGTACATGTAGGCACTCTAACCTCCACTGAGTGAAGAGTTTCCCTTCCCAGATCTTCTATTGGTTAGTAGCAGCAATCAATAAATACCAAGCAGAAGCTCACTCCAGAACTATACTTCGAAAACATTCTCGATTTTCTAAATCAGTTTTCTAAACAGAAGCTGCACTCAGGCTGTAACTGAATTGGAAAAGAACAAACCAAACCAAAACACAAACAAAAAAATCCCAAGCTGAACCTTCCATAGTTTACCAAATTTGGAAACTTTAAGAAAACTAGCAGAAATAGAGCATGTTGTTCCTGTGGTCTCTTAAAAAGATATTACATCTGCTGCAGATATGAACGTCAACAATCAAACAGCATCTTGGCCCAGAGTCGTAACTTCAGATCTAAAACAAGTCACACTGCAACCACCGGAAGCTCCACTAAGTTCAGATTTAATTTATGGAGCTTTCACACTACTATTTGAAGAAATGGAAATATTAATCAGTCCAAGATTTTCGTTACAAAATCAATTCTCCTCCCTTCCCCATTCCTCAGCTGAAGGCTGGCACTCAATGAACCAGACCAAAGGGAGAATAGAGTTTCCAGCACCTGCTTCAGCTTTTAAGTTTCCAATTGAAACTGCTGTGATCTGGCAGCAGGCAGTCTGGAGATGTCATTTTGCTTCTCTGTGAACGACTGAATCTGAGTACAAGAAGAATCCAAATAGAGAAATGAGTGAAAAGAGCAACAGCGGGCAAAGGAAGCCACAACATAACTTAATACCCAAAGAGAAAGAGCAGCTGAAGACATTGTGCTACAAAGTACCATGTCCTCTACAACCCAGTACCTTATTCCCCCGTCTGCCTCCTGATCGTTCCTGTGGGCAGTGCTGAGCAGGCATTACTTTCCACACTTGTGACAACGGTCTTTCAAAGAATGGTAAAATGTGACTCAGCACTGATGTATGATTTGGAATCACTTTATTACGAGACATTACAGATCATGGTTGTTTACCACAGTAACATTAAGATTTAAAATCTAGACATATACATTCCTGCTGACAGGAAGTTTCCCTTCTTTTACAGAAGGACACACAGATAACTCAAAATATAATTCCAAAAAAAAAAAAAAACAGTGCAGAGAAAGAATGTCAAACACATTTATTCCTCAGTATAAAAGGCTTCAAGAAGTGGTTGCAAAACTGTAACAATATACCTGCAAGCAGATTCCTTCCACAAAGAGGAAATGCTCTCACTCTTAGCATGCTGCTTGGGGGGAAAAGAAAAAAAAAAAAAAAAAAGAAGAAAAGGTACTCCCTTTAGTCCTAGTCAATACAGCATCTGTACCACCTCCATTAAGAATCCAATTTAAGCCTATGGGTTAGAATAGCAAAACTCCTAAAATGAATGCATCTTTAGGTCAGAACCTTCACAACAGGTATGGCAGCACTCACACTAGGTAAATTGCACCTTCAGACTGCTGGCAGCAGTGTTCAGTTTACCTTTGTCATAGCATAGGACAAAAATGGAGGGGTGCAAAAATAGAGTTGTTTCAATTGTTTTAAAGAAACTAAAAAACTCCAAAATAAAATTTCCTACACACATCCCATCAACACCCATTCTTACTAATTTTATTTCCTTCCCCAATACAACCACTGAGAACTCATTCTTCTCCCAGCTCTCAAGGCTTTCTTGGTCACAGAAACTGCTCACTGAAATTTCCCAAAAGCTGGAGAGGCAGAAAGAAGAGTGGAGAAAGGGTTAACCCACAGCTGGGAGAAAGTTTCCCTGGAAAATTAGAACACATGCTGTGGCTGTGACTAAATTTCACACTGGTTCTGTTGAGTACAAACATCCACAACTGTGTGCATTTGAGAGACTAGGAGAAAATGAAATGCTCCTTATATATTAGCTTCACCTGCTAGGTTCCTTCAAATGGATGGTGACATGCTGAAGGGACCAGCAGAATCCTTCAGACTCACTTCACATTTCAAGCAGAGAAGAGGTGCAGGGGAAAATGGAAGGAAATAGTCCTTCCATTTCCTGCTGCCACATTTTTTACAACATCCTGCAAAGCCAAGCCTATTATCTGACAGATAATTCTCTTACTAATTCTCTGCTTAAGACTAGGTGTGTCAGCATGGAAGTTACCTGAGTTGACATTTAAGACATCTTTGCCATCCAAGAACATAAAAAGAGCAAGTGTACAGAGTTAACAGGGAAGAGTATGTGCACTTTAAAGATCAGCTGACTATGTTTCAAACAAACAGGCAGCACTTGTCTGATCAGACACAAATACAAAGTGGAGATCAAGAATTACTAAAATAAGCAGCATATAACCATAGAAAGGTTTGGATTGGAAGAGTTCTCTGGAGGTCACCTACTTCAATCACCTGCTCATTCAAAGACTGCTCTGGAGTTCTAACAGGTTGCTTCAAGGCCTTGTTTAGTCAAACTTTAAAAATCTCCGTGGATGGAGATTCCACTCTCTCTTCCCTTGTCCAAGTATTTAATTCTCTCTCACAAGATTCTCCCCTTAAGTACAACTTGAATTAATCCATATTCATTACTATGGACCTCCTGGCCCATGTAAGTGGCTCTGCCTTTTTTGTGATCCTTCTTTAGGTAGTAGAAGACCACTATTAGGTCCCACTCACCAAAGACTGTTCCATTACAGAATGGCAGGAAAGCCTTTAAAAAAAAGGAGGAAAAAAAATGTATCTTCACTTAGCTGAGAGATCTCAAGAAGGGTTATCAATACAAAAAGGCACAGAGAGGCTAGCACTTATACTTATTGTCCTTAGATAATTAATAAATAGCAATAGATGAAATATAGAACACCTCCCTCTCCTCAAAGCATTTTTTCACCAAACTACACAGGGAGAAGCAGAAAGCTGGCAGACAAAATATGTAAAGCAGAAGGAGACATATGATTACTGTCATCTCCAAGATGCCCAACACTATTCCGAGTAGGGACAGAAAACTTCTGTTCTGCCCTTTTCAAGGGGATTATAATGCATCCATATTCAAGAAGGCAGCAGGTAGGGAAGACCTTGATTAACTATACTAGTCTTCATCTGGTTTACTGCCTTTATTTCCTAAATGCCTACAAAGTTCTGTTCAAATATATAAGGACTGTTTTGTAGCCATTCCTCCTTGACAGGAACTAGCAAATGAAGGATTAGTAGATTACAGTAAATCACTNAAGCCATCCATTTTGAATCCTCACCATGGCTACGTAACAAATGTCCCACCTGACCTTAAGTACCTACTTTCACACTCCAAGTTGTCTTCATTAATGAACACACCAATTTTAAAACAAAACAAAAAAAAAACCAAAAAAACCCCAAAAGAAACAAACAAAAACCCCCACAAAACAACAAAGAAAACCCCTAAACCCATCTTTCCCCAGTGTCTTCTTCCAACATAATTAACCAAGACTCCAAGTAAAACAGCCATGATTCATCCCTAAGTCATATCACGTGAAAGTAAAATACTTGGTGAGCTTATTTTCTTAGGCTGCATGGCAATCAGGCATCCATTTATAGTCTTTTAAATATACTGACTGTGACTTGTACTTCCTGTCCTAACTATCACTAGAGCAACATATACTTGCACCTAATTTTTAAATTTCACAGATTACAGAACTGCAGTTAGACCCTGCAGACCCTTATGATACATTCCTTTCTGCCTCAGAGAGGAGGGCCACCTACATTCCACTGAATGTTGTTAGATATTGGCTAAGAAACTGATAAAAAGATTTCTTAAAAAAAAAATTGTTTCCACACATCATGAAAAACAAACTACTTAAAAGACCATTATGTGCGAACACGACACAGCGGAAGATGTTCAGATTCAGGGGTGGGTAGGTTCCAATAACTCAAAGGATCTTGATGTGCAGTCCCCATCCCTGGAGATAGTAAAAAGCTGCCTGGACATAATCCTGAGCCACCAGCCCTGGGCAGCCCTGCTTAAGCAGGCCACTTGGACCAGAAGACCTCTGGACGTCCCTTCCAGCCCCAGCCATTCTGCTATTCTTGCAATTCTACAGACCCAATGAGAATCCAGTGATTACCAGGGGCTTAGTTTTCTGCTAAGTATTTCTATCCTTTAGATTTAGAGGCCCATTTGAAAAAAATGAAACTTCAATTATGCCATCAAACTACTTTAAATAACTCTAAAATTAATGATCAAAGTTCTCATGACTTGAAGGTTTTACTCATGGCTTCCAATGATGGAGGCCATCAAAACCGGACACAGACTGAAGAACTTATTCAGCTGTTCATTTTAAGGTACCTCATAGAACATGCCAGGGGAGAGGAGAAATTACTTGAAAACATATTGGAGTGCAGTCTTCATTCTTTCATTTACATGTGTGAATGATGATCATTGTGGCTGCTTAGCAAGAGAGACTTCAGAAGATACTAAAAACTACAGTTCAAGACATCAATATTTATTATTAACTATGCCATCAGGGAAAGTTCCTGAAGTATGTTCAGTTTGGGCTATGGTGCTACTTAATTTCAGGAATTTCAGGCACTAAACAGAACTCTTAAAAAGGAGAAAATGGAACNCTAAATAATAATTTGACTACAGTATGAACAACCACCAGGTAACCTAACAGAAAAACCTCCCTGCCTCGTTGTTATTAGCCTTTTTGGAAGCAAGAACTATATCTTGTTCTGCTCTACATTAAAATTTTAATTTCTAATAAGTCCTAGAAGTTTCTTAGCTTTCTAGTATGTTTTGGGAGTAA
>VYZQ01013133.1:1021-11703 GCA_013400655.1 Mystacornis crossleyi | reverse complement strand
CACAGAACAAGTAAGAGTAAGTCAAACTAGCTGTATTCTGGAGACTAGTTGGTGAAAATGTCAGATGAAAAAGGGGGGGCTGAGTCAGCAATATTTTCTCCCTTCACTGAAAAACTCTAGACCCTTAAAAAAAAGACAGATCAGTTTAAACTGGAGTACAGGCCTGTCACAAGCTATTAACAGCTCAGCAGGTCCTCTAGGCACAACAGCAGCCTCAAACTCGCAGCAGATAGAGCACAGAGCTGAACACAGTACAACCACTTGGAAGCAAGTGGCTCACATCCGACAGAAATACATCACATCAGTACATTAAACATGACAGAGAAAAAGCCTTGGATTTGCGTTACACGAAAATGTAAGTGATGTGAGGGACTGGTGCCAGTTTATCCAAGTTTATCAACTAAAGGCAAGCAAACAGACCAAGTGGAGTTGCATCATGCACGGCTGAGCAGAAGGGATCCATTACGTGCACTGTCCAACCCTTCCAGAGCCAGAATAGACCAGAGATGGCGTTGACATTTTCTGTATTTGTAAACAATCTACTGTTTTTTCACATGAGAAATATCTGGCAGCAAGGAAGTGCTCAGCTCACACTCTTACACCTGTTTGTCTTGTTTGGTTTGGCGAGTTGTTTGTTTTTAAGGAAAGGACAAAGAAGGAAAATTCAAGATTAAGGAGGTGCAATGTGCACAGGTTTTATACTCCATTAGCCCTCAGCAATCAAAGAGCTGAAATCCCAAAGCACCTTTTAAAAGGTAAAGGTATGCTGCAGACCATGCAGCTAAAACCATTTCAGATGCTCAAAGAAGGGTTTTGTGCGGTGGACAGCTATTTTGGAATGGATGAAACATCTTATATTCCAAATGCTCATATCACATATAGGCAGACCACTGAATGTATTTTTTCAGACAAGTAACCAGACAGACAATACAACCACATCTATGTTTAAATGTTTTAAACTCTAGAATGACTGATTTAAAAATTGATATATATTGAGTTTCATACTTAAAACTCCCCAAAACTGAACTCTAAATCTCGTGATTCAAAATTATTATTAAAAACAGCAAAACAAAAAAGTCTGAAAATTTTAAGCCGTCCCCGAACACCATTGTGGTTTGTCTAACAACAAAGTAATACCTGCCAAACTTCTAACACTGCAAGAGGCTAGAGCACTTGACATGTTTTCATGTACGCACACCCTGAATACTGAATGTGCAACCTCGAGTACCAGACAAAAGAAATAAAGTAGTAAACCTTATAGTCTTGTGACCGAGTGGAAGTCATTAGTCATCTTTTCACATTCACTCTAGTCCAATCCAAAAAACGTACTCATAACCTGTAGTAGCTCACTTACAAATTCTATTTCTGATTCTCTTAAAGAAGCCATTCTTCATCAAATTTACTTTTAGCAGCCAGGTTTCAGTGGAAGTCAGCCATCCAGTCTGCAGCTTGCTGTTTGACCTGTGAAAGCTCTAACTGGTAACTTAGCTGACATAACGTTGTGAGAAAAAACACTAGTTTTCTTCTATCTCGCAAGTTTCATTTCCAGAAGTGTCTGGTCTTCATAAAGCAAAAACAACTGAATATTACAAAGCATGAAACACCTTTTAAGTTGATTTGTTTTCTGGGCTTCTTGGGTTTGGGGGGAGGGGTACTTTTAAAATGCAGAAAGGCAGACACGGAAAATAAGAGCCTTCTCTAACTCAAGCTTTGCTTACTGCTGTTGAGAACATGATTTGCAACTTTCACCATATTTTACAAAACCAATAAAAGTAAACTCTGCTTACAGCTTCAGAAAGAGGAGAGATGGAAGGGTATTTTTAGTGCTTTGGCAGGGACAAAGACAGTCCCAGTATCAGACATTCTTGTAGGGCTAACAGGCTGCAAAACCCTCGTACGAAAGATGCTATTCAGACCTGTGGACACTGTATAAATATAGGCGTATGTGAGAACTATTTCTGTGCACGATAGCAAATTTTTCCTCCCCATGAAGTTCTCTATAGATGAAGCCATTCTGCCTGCTGCTGTGTCCACAGTCCATTCTGCACACAAGGTCAGGCCCATCCAGTGGAGCTGCATCAGTCTCCTGGAATGCTGAAGTCCACATATTTGCCATTCAACATGAAAACTGCTTTTCAAGTTCAATCAGCTATAAATGTTGCTTTGTTTTAATTTTCCACTGAACTTCCTGGAACCCATTATCAGACTGTCAGGGATGTATATTTAGCAATGGCAACACGGCCTCTTTGCCACTGCCCCACTGCTCATGTCACCTCCAATCAACAGAAAAACAATCCACCAGCAAATGACATTTTTTGCAGACTATTTACTGCCAGCATGAAGTAGTGGGTGAAACTGGAAGTGCATGGGGAAGCCTTTATCCATTTAATAATTAAAAAAAGTTAAAATAAATCATCAAGGGATCCCTAAGGAGAGAGACAAAAGGGAACATTAATTTACGACTTCCATGTTAAGTCTCGTCTACTGCCCCAAGCTGGTACTCACAAGGCTAAGTGTAAAATATTTGCAGAGAAAATCTTACTCAGTGGAAAGAGTAAGAGTGCCTCCAATACCTCTAATGGTTTAAATTTCAGAGCACTTTTAAATAGTCATTTACAAAATGATTGCATTTGCATACATGATTATTCCTATGCAGTACTGCTCAAGTACTAGAGCTTGAAAAAGATAAAATCATAGAATCGTTTAGGTTGGAAGAGGCCTTAGAGATCGTCTAGTTCCAACCCCTCTGCAATGGGTAGGAACTCCTTCAACTAGACCAGGTTGCTCAAAGCCCCATCCAACATGACCTTGAACATTTCCAGGGAATGAGCATCTGCAAGTTCTCTGGGCAACTTGTACCAGTGCCTCACCATCCTACCAGTGAAGAACTTCTTCCTTATATCTAATCTAAACCTGCCCTCTTTCAGTTTGATGCCATTGCCCCTTGTCCTACAGCTACATATTGTCAAAAGTCCCTCTCCAGCTCTCTTGTAGCCCCCCCTTTAGGTACTGGAAGGTGCTGTAAGGTCTCCCCAGAGTCTTCTCCTTTCCAGGCTGAACAACTCTCCCAGCTTGTCTTCAGAGGAGAGGTGCTCCAGCCCTCTGAACATCTTTATGGCCTCCTCTTTAAATTGCTCTCACAGGTCCACGTGCTGCGTATGCTGGGGACCGCAGAGCTGGATGCAGCACTCCCGGTGGGGTCTGACAGAGTAGTGGGGCAGAATCCCCTCCCTGAGCCTGCTGGCCACGCTGCTTTTGGTGCAGCCCAGGACACAGTTGGCTTTCTGGGCTGCAGGTGCACATTCTCCAGGTCATGTCAAGCTTCCCATCAACCAATACCCCAAGTCCTTCTTCTCAGGGCTGCTTTCTATCCACTCTTCTCCCAGCCCATATTTGTGTTTGGATTGCCCCAACCCAGATGCAGGACCTCGCACTTGGCTTTGTTGAACTTGTCTCAAGGTCTGCCAAGGTCACTTTGGATGGCATCCCTTCCCTCCAGTGTGTTGACCACATCACGGAGTTTGGTGTCATCGACAAACTTGCTGAGGGTGCACTTGATCCCACCATCCACACTGCCAACAAAAATGTTAAACAGCACTAGTCTCACTACCAATCCCTGAGGACTTTGTCACTGACCACTGAGCCACCTGTCACCAGTCTCCACTTGGACAGCAAGCTGTTGACCACAACTCTGAGTGCAACCATCCAGTCAATTCCTTATCTGCTGAGTGGTCCATCCACCAAATCCATGTTTTTCCAGGTAAGAGACAAGGATGTCATGTGGGACAGTGTCAAACACTTTGCACATATACAGGTAGATGACATCAGTTGTTCTTCCCTTATCCTTAATATTGTAACTCTCTTGTAGAAGGCCACTAAATTTGTCAAGCACAATTTGCCCTTAGTACAGCCATACTGTAACCAATCACACCCTTTTTTTCCACATGCCTTAGTTTAGTTTCCAGGAGGATCTGCTCCATAAGCTTGCTGGGCACAGAGGTGGGACTGACTGGCTTGTAGTCCTCTGGGTCTCCCCTTTTAAACTTTTTAAAAATGGAGGTTCAAGACCATCTAAGGAAGACAGTGAAGTCTGGTTCACCTCACTGCTGAAACATTGCCTTACAGAGAAAGGTTCTCACTCCTGTTCTGCAAAATGAATGTAACAACATCAACTTCTCTCTCTCTCAAAAAAAAGGCATCAGCAACCAAGAAAGGAACATAGATACAAAACTTAAAACAGCTAATGGACTAGAGTATACCTTTAGGATCTATAATGATAGATGGCAATTTGTATGAATAAACAAGAAAAATAACAGCAATTTGATGAATTTCATACTGAAAAGGAAGTCTGCTTCAAGAAACCAAAGTCACCCAGATAAAGTATTGAAAACCCTTGATACAACTAACAGCTGCATACAACTAATTCTAGAGTGTAAACCATTATCTAAGCCTTCCATTCTTCTATTTATGGCAATCTTTGCATGAGAATTGAAAGCAAATACTGTTTTAAGCCTGTAGAGATGCATAAATCCAAGGTCTGAGATTTTACGTGTCTGTAGATCTAACCATTAGATTCTGCACTGGAAAAATATATAGGGCATACACAGGCTGGTAATTTCTAACTTCTACTCTGTCTGAACAGCTAAGGATTTAGATAACAAATAACTGAAAAGCACTGAATGAAAAATTTCAATCTTTTTCAACAATCTGGACCACTTTGAATACCACATTTGTCAGAAATGTATTAAAAATCTCTCTAAAATTTGGTGCATCAACACACAGAATTACAACTGTTGCACGTTGAAACATGCCAGTTTTTAAATAGTCTTTTTAGAAGACTATTCACCAGTACTATGAGCACAGATGAATCAAATACATAGAGCAAGGAAGTGCCACCTGTCCACTGTAAGCACAGGCAGTCTCTTTTCCCTTCTCTCCTATTCAATTGGTCCGTGAGACCTCTCAAGGATCCTCACTCAAGCCAATGGGCATCCTTCAAAATGCACACATGAAATTAAAACTGTATGACAAATGGTATGAAAAAGGGCAAGAAAGAAAGAGTTGCAACAAAAGAGAGCAGTGTAAAAGAAAAACAGCTTTCCAGCTACCCCAAATCCATCAGCTATAGGACAGTGCCCATCAAAACCTGTCCCTTTTCAGCCATAAAACCTTTGCAACATAAAAGTCAGTGGAAGTTTGCAGAGCAAAACACTGAATTTCTTCTCCTAAGGACAATTTCAAACAGGAATTGTGGCAGCAAAATTACTAAACAATTGACCAAGCAGCCATATACAACAGCTTAAAGCAAAATTTTCATAATATTTTAGTACAACAAACCACTCAGCGGCTTCCTGCCACAAACAGCAATGGGTAGAAATCAACTAACAAAACACCCTTTTTATTAAAGCTAACAGTTATTTTATATTTACTGCCTGTTCTTCAGAGACTAGAATATTTTCCCACTATTTTCCGTCAGACCTAATTACAGAAAAATCAACAAAATTTTAAAATTTTGTTGTCTGAGGTTACTTAAATAAAAAATAACCTATTAGACAAGAAAAACAAACCCCTAAACTTGTGAATTGTATAAAGGTGTACTAAAAGGCAAAAGTCTATTTATAACTGGACAAAGGAAGCTGTCATCCTCTAGGGATTGTGACAAACATCTCCCTGAAAGCAAGCTCTTGTGATACCTACATGTTAGCTCTGCTATACTTGCTTTACATACTTCCTCTAAGAAGAGTAAATAATCACTAACTTCTGCTGTGGAAAGAGGCTGAATATTAGCAATAAAACTCCCTAAAACTCAAACTGAGGACTCTGAGCCTGGTGATTTCATTAACAGATAAAGAATGATTCCGTGCTTACAAGAATTTTTTATGAGTAGGTATCAGACACTGGAGAGGTGGACACAGCACCAATGGCCCTCCATCTTCTCTTCAGAGTTGAGCATGGCCAACTGTTTTCCACCTCTGAAAAACTACCTACGAATGACTGTAATAAATGCGTGGCTGCAAATACTTTCAAGACAGAAAAATTAGATGAAACAGCCATTAAATGCTAAATTATCAATAAATGGAAAATCTACAACCCTATACACAAATACCCATCAGCCTAATTTTAAGCAAATACTTGGCTGCTCTCAGAAGAAGGGTAATATAATGTAAGCTTCTCGGGGCTTAAATTAATGACTTTACACAGCACCTGGTATGCTCAGGCCTAATTTCTAACTGGGTTCTTTGAATGTTGTAAAAAATTCAGTACTGAGAACATCCAACAAAAACATATACAACACGGTAAAGGAAGACCCTTATAAATATGCAGACTCAGTGCAGCCAGATTAGTAAATGGAAATTCTACATGAACTCTCAGTGGAATCTCTTTCCACCTTTCAGATAATTTACAGCTTAATGTCAGCTAAACATAGTAACTAATCCCATTTGTCCACTGAAAGTAAATTCTTGGCTGCTTTTCCAATGTCATTGCAGACATTGCTGTCAATCCCCAAACTGTGGCCTGACCAATCAAAGTGTCAGCACTTACCTGCTGCTCAACACTTCAGACACATGGGATGTCATATCAGTCAGTGACTGATCAGGCGCAGAAATCAGATAGAGCTTTCTCTTGACAACCAGATATGACTGGAGTCCAAGTTACACATCAGTCTCCGAAGCCTAACCAATGCATGGTCACGTTAGTAGGAGGCAGCTTTACTGTTTATGACAAAGCTGCCATCATCTCTGCAAATTTTGGTGAGAACAGGCCAGGGAGAACAGCAAGAGTTGTAAAAAACAACCCCTTCCTCCATTTCTGTGTATAAGTGATTAAGTTTAAAAAAGCCAAACAACCAGTCCAAGGAGCAAAAGTTCTCTGTAGACTCACAGAAGAAGTAAAAAAAGAACAAGAAGAAAGAATGACCACCTTGAGCCTGAATTCCCACTACAAAACCTAAACCCAGCAGTGAAGAAAGGAGCTATTCTTGAAATAAGACTGGTCTCTCTCCAAACACACTTTGATTTTTAAACCAAGTGCAGTAAATCAACTGACAAGTGATAGCAGAAACAAAATCGTATTACTAATCTCACAGAAGCTACTGAGTAGCTGAGAAAGAATTTTAGTTTCTACCTGTGCTTTTGGAGGTTCAGAAGGTAGGCCTGAAATTTAAATCCAGCATGTGCATCTTTTTTCCAGCCACGTCTTTCCCTGACCTTGGCTGTATATGAATCAACGAATGAAAAGTATTTTAGAATTTATATTTAGAATTTTAGATGCTTCCAGCTTTCTGTCTTTGCAAGGTAGGACTCCATACAAGTCATCTGGCATGCTCATCTATCGGGAAGAAGACGTAGTCATCTCGCCAAGACGCCGTTCCCTCAGTGAATCCGCAGCCCCAAGGCAACAGTGAGCAAATGTTGGTGAGGAGGTGTGACACCGTGCTATTTCTAGCTCACACCAATCACTGCAACGCAAGCAACTCGGCCCCAGTAAAACAGGTCCAGCCATTCCAGTACTAAGTTTATCAGTAATAATGTCAAAGCTCCACAAAACTTTTCTTCCCATCACAAGTGCAAAAAGCCTATGCCAGGATGACCTTAGATTGTTTTTAGCTCATGAGTCAAGTTTGCCCAGTGCTGTCATCTTCTAATACAGAGCATGAGCCGGACAGCAGGAAATTACTGCAAAAGCCACAGCTGTTACAGAGTCCAGTCTTCATCTTCCAGCCATGAGAACTGCTCCACTTCCTTCTTTGATTAACATGCCCAATGACTAAAAATGGATGGTGCCCCAAACCAACTACTAGTAAAGAAATTCCCACCATTCACATCTCTATTTTGCTCAAAGGCAAAGAAAGTCTGTGAAAGAACTGTTACTTCTCTGCCATCTGCTTAGGAGCTCAAGTACTTAGAGACTTGCATCTCTGGCATTGTGCATTCACAGTGCTACACCAACAAACCATGTACGAAAGGCTCAGAAAAATTCAGTACAGTCCAACAGAATATAATACAGAATAACAACTGTTCCTTGTAACAGAAATACTTCAGAATAGAAGTGACTGATTGCAAATCCACATTGCCACAAAGACTTGATGCCTTTGAGAATAATAAAATTATTAAAGGCTCTCTAGATTATATTAAAAAAAAAAAATTGTTACTAAATTCCTCTGCCCAGAACTCTCTTCCAGTTCCTTCCTCCATACAAAGAAAATTACAATCTCAGAAGAAGAGGGGAGTGGAGAAGCACAGGTGTGTCTGAATTTCATTTTCATCTCCTGTTCTTACTTCTCTATTTGGCTAAGTTAAAAGATAAAATGAAAATGAAAAGTAAAAACTGCCAATAAGGAAATCTCTCATTTCAACGTACTTCAACAAGCCACACAGAAAAAACTAGCTTTGCAGTTTGACACTGTCATGATCCGACCAGCAGGACATTAGGTCTAAAAGAAACACAGATGTAAATCCTCAGGGTGTGTACCACAGAGTTCCTAAGAAATCCTGGAAAGTTAATTCTGTGCTTCACTACCCATAACCTGTAAAGCAGCAGCAATGTTTCCTCTCTCTGCTCTGTGCCACTTTAAAATGAAACATTTATGCACACTCAGTGCTTAAAAACAACTGGCTTAACCATATGCGGAGCTTCTGAGAGCTATCAAAGTATGGATAATACTATTAAAATGAACATGCTAAAGCAGTAGCTCACACTTATTTAATCAATAGAGTACAATTACTCACCAGATTGCTATGAACAATTTTCACTGAAATCACTGTTGAATACAGTTCTGCATCTATTACAAACCTGTAACTGTTGCTTTTCAGAGATTTGAGACTCCACTATATTGGAGCTGATTGCAACTCCGTAACTTGAACATCATGAGGGAGGGCTTCTGCCCAGCAGATGAACTCCTTTTCTGTATAGTTCCTTTCTTCAAATGCATAAATGGAGGAATAACTGTTTTGATAAAGAAAACAACTGCCTCACAGTTTAAGTAATTACTTAAACCAAAAAAGCTAGGGAAAAAAAAAATCCCATACTCACTCCATGTGAATTATTTTTATCCAAGCATATTCCCCCAGTAACTGGAAATAGGGACTGTCAAACTTCTTCCCAATTATTCTGCTCCCATTAGCCTATAAAAATCTGCAGCTGAACCCCAGTATGAGTGATAAGTAGTCCTAAAATACAAGCAATTCTACTTCATGATTCAGAAGCAGAACCGCTTGGATGTATGCTGAAGAAGTAGAATATCTGTTCCCCAGTTCCAGTTAAATCCCTCTAGTATTCAAGAAGAGGCATTCAGTCCTCTTTGCAAACAAAGTGGACATCAGAGGAAAGCATTAATGTACAATTTGATGACCCACCAATACCTACTCAATCACCTCTTTTCTAAGCAAGAGGAAGGGATACAACCTAATGAATAAGAATGAGACATTCATTAGGGTTTTGTTTACACATTACTATTCAATACTAACTTTCAAAATGAACGATGATAAACAGAAGAAAGATAATCTATACATGGTATTATGCAGAAAAGCTGTTGTGCTTTAAAATCACCTTCTCCCCTAAAACAAATTAACATTTAAAGTATAGATAAATTTTTAGTGGGGAGTAAAGTGATTGCTTACAGAAGGGGCTCAGGGTGGAGGGAATTACTTGCACACAATACAACAATAGTGCAAAGATAACAGAAAACTGGGTATTTTCATGCATAAATAAACATATTATTATCGTACCCTCTGCATGACTTGCATTTGAAGATCTAATTTAACAATAATCTTCAGAAACTCTAGGAAGAGTGGAAAAAACAACACCTGTAGAATTCTAATGCGAGGGCAAAAGTACATACTCTACTTTTATACGTTGTCCTTCATCTCACACTTTTCCTTTCATTATTTAGTCTGCCTACCAATATATGTTCAGTGCTACAAAACACCTTACTGACACTCAAGACTAGAATGGAAACTTATTTCTATTGCCTGCAGGCTGTACACAGGCAAACCACTG
This sequence comes from Mystacornis crossleyi, assembly GCA_013400655.1. Classification (NCBI taxonomy): domain Eukaryota; kingdom Metazoa; phylum Chordata; class Aves; order Passeriformes; family Timaliidae; genus Mystacornis; species Mystacornis crossleyi. Next base: position 1,704 of record VYZQ01013133.1, on the reverse strand, counting down.
ATTCTGTCTAGCAAAAAAAAATTAAATTAGGAAGGTACCCTTAATCAGTACCAGGACTGCTGGCCTCAGTCTTTCTTCTCTCTCCTCCACTTCATAATGCCTATTATCTAACTGAAAAGGAAAACTTTGATCCTAATGGTTTCTGACACCTGATGAGAATAAAGAAACACAAAGGGACCTGGTGATGTGTTATTTAACGCATGATTGTTTTAATAGGGCTGTCTAATTTTTAGAGGCACAGGGCCCATATCCAATGCCCCTCGCAGCAACCCATCAGCTATTTGCCACATTCCATTCACCACATCACATGATTGCATTATTGGCAGTTCCTGAAGGTTAGTTTAATCAACTTTTGTATACTATGATAATTTCCTGGGTTAGAAAAGGTTAATTAGAGGCTAAGAGCAGAACAGTTTGCTATAATTCAACACTACAAAATTTTTACTGTTCACAAAAACTCTAAGTATGAATTACAACCAGTTACACAATATTACTGTATTTTTCAAACTTGTATCTCTCAGTGTGTTACACATTAATATCCTTAGCCTAATTGTCTCAAATGTGGAATTGAAGACACAGACTGACAAGGTAGTTTTTCTAGCTTCCATTCTTCTAAATATGCATTCACCTAAATATCTTGTTGGCAGGCATATCCAAATCCTTTAAATCAACATGATATTTCT
>VYZQ01013130.1:24711-37351 GCA_013400655.1 Mystacornis crossleyi | reverse complement strand
ATCTCTGATTTTATGAATCCTATAGACTTTTGTTAACAGCTATGGCAGAAGAAAGCAATCAGCTCAGTTCTGCAGTCTGATCAAAATGCTGTTCTTACAACCTCATAGCATCCTATTATCATAGTAATTCTTTTTGTTTCATAAAATCAGCATTTCAATTTCAGTGAAGAGCCATGCCAAGCAGTTACAGCATGTGACAGTCTCTCTTTCAGAAGACTTTAGAAGAAAATGGAAGTAGGCAAATATATAAAATACATTTGAAGGGTACAGAAGTAAAAATCACAATTTTCAGAATGCTTGTGACAGCAAAGTGAATAGTGTGTTTAACAGAAGATTTTCACTGCTATCCAGGCACTTTAAAAGTGGAGAAAGGGTCAAAAAGCACTAGAGGGAGCTGCTGCTCTACTTGGATTCTCGTCTTCAGCACAAATTGCTACCCACTGGATTGAGACTGGTGTGAGCACGCATCTCGGCACTCCTGTACTGAAATAACAGATCAGTACTCAAGAAAACATCAGACAGCAAGGATGCATACCACGAATTCTGAACCAGAAGGGAACCGAAGTACTGTAGAAGTCTATAATATGTAAGAGACTTTAAACAAATACTCAAAGGGGGAATATATTCCATAAATTTACAAAAATATTTTGTGTAGCTGATCAATAAAAATCCTCATTGACTCCTTGCCTTTGGTGAGCACAGGATTTGCTTCAAAGGGAAAAAAAATAACATAAAAGAAAGGATATCTGGAAGAAATTTCATGGAAAGTCCTACTTTAACTGAGTGGTTTCATTACCAGATGCCAATCAATCTACGTTTCTGACAGTGATACAGGTTTTTAACCAAAGCTGTGCAGATGATGTTAAGGGACTAGAAACTCACTCCAAGCCTTAATTTTACTGAAAAAAAATCCCCAGAAATTAGGTTAGGGAAAAGAAAAGAAAAAAGATGAGATACTGAGAGAAGGTTGAAAAAGTCTTAAATGCTGCCATGTGACAAGTAGATTTTTGACTGTTAGCAGGTGCTTTCCTGTCACATGAAAGCACAGCATGTGTGCTGACTGCAATTTTTGTCACTTTCCAGTTTTCTTTAATTTTACTCCCAGTCTTTTCCCCACAAATCCCTATCTGCACACACTGTTATTAGGATTGTCCTTTATAATAAATACGCTGAGTATTGTATCCTGTCCACCAACTTCTTCCTCAGAGAAGCAGAACTTCCCTTCTCACAGTTTTTGTGTTTACTTTTTTTTTTTTGTCAGTGCTGAGAACTTAACTGTTCTAATATCTACGTTAAATACTTAACATCGTGGCATAAACTGATAAATAAATTAGGTACATTTATTAATTCCAAACACACACTGTATGCTGTAGCTACCCTAACAATTAATGACTGAAGCTCCTTTTTCTCAAAAACAAATTTCATATTCTTTAGAAACATCAGCCAAAACCAAAACTTATTTTTACTGGAGAGTCTAATTTTTACATACTCAGTCAATCTTTGTACCCTGTGTGTATGCCAAACTTCTGACAGCAACCACCCTGCAGGTGTGACTGTTCTTTTGCACTTTGGAAAGGCCAAAGTAAAGGCAAACAGTGCAAACACATGCATGAAGAAACTGCTTACTATTAGGAGGGAAGGGTAACTGGAAGCACAGCAAAATTGGATATGGTTTGACCCTTGAAAAAGAGAGGGGGAATGATGGATCATGTTGAAATTTTTTTTGGTGAGTACAAGCTGTGGCACTTGAAATACGGGGATACTGCCAATACATGTTAGCAGGCAACATTGCATTTGGAGTATGCCTTCTCTATGTGTTATGTTCTCAGTCTTGGAAGAGGAACACAAGATGGTGGTAGAGCTGTATCCAAAGCGAGGAGTGCGTCAAGATAGCTATACCAGAAACAAATACTTTTAACCAATATTTAGGCCATGGCTGCTTGAGGAATGCTTTTCTGTATGTAGTGCTGTGGTACAGTACCCAGTATGGAGTTCCTTGTAGTGATGTTGCCATGCTGACAAAGTTGAGCTTTCCACTTGCTGTAAGAAAATCTGAGATATGTCTCAGTAATAGAAGCGCAATTTAGCTTCCACTCAAGATTTCTGGTTTATCTGTCAAGGATCATATGTCTTCACAAGCCTGACCTGCCAGCAAATCTAGGGTGGCAGAAATCTGGAACAGAGAAACAGCTTTTCACTGGCTCACAAAAAGCTAAGTAGATTAGGTCTAACACTGACCTCTGCTATGGTTTGCTTTTTTATCCTTTAAAGGTTATATTTGGCACTTGTATTAAGAAAGATTCTGCATCATTCCTTTCCTCTGTTTGGCCTCCTGCAGTCTGCAATACCATTTCAGCATTAGGACTGTGCAAAAGAAATAAGCAAGTCTTCAACGTGACTATATGCAAGGGAGAAGAGTGAGAGGGAGGGATTTTTAACTGTTTGGTTTGAGGCAGGATAAATAAATTCCATCATAAACTCCTCTTTCTGAATGCATTTCACAAGAAAAAATTATTTGTGAAATCTATGCAGTTTTTGTTTTGGATGAAGGTATAAGACGTTTCATTTTAGTCATTGTATCTCATGCAGCCATGCATTATTCTCTTCTCTACATATAAGACGAGGTTGAAGCATATGAATGAAATTTTCAGATGCATAAACCACTAGCCTTTATCCAGGTAAGCAAAAGAAGGGATTATGAATATTTTGTTTTATATTAAGAATGTAAAGCAGCAGAAGTTTACTTAATCCACAAATAACTATTTTGTATTTGTGCATGACAGCATTTTTACAATACAATACACAGAGAATTTTACAAACATGACCACGTCTTCCTCTACCAAAAGAAGGCTGCATTCATTGAAGACTAATATACATCCATGCGTGGCTTGAATTTTAAATCCTTTATATAAAAAAAAAAAAAAATAGAGGAGAAGAAAAAGAAAATCCCAAACCTCTTAGATCTGCACTAAACCCTTTAGTTCTTCATATTACAAATCCTTTCATAAAGTCATGTATTTCTTAATCTTTTTAATTCTTCAGTCAACTCATTTGAACTACAGCTGAGTGCTCATTCCAGTGCTGGGTATAATCCTCCCCATCATTCAGACAGTTGGCACATGCTTCACACAGTCCTTCATCTTTCAAATTACCCCTCTGAGACAGAAATTATCCCTTCTACAGAGCATCACGCATTTTGCAAAGGGAATGAATGCACAGTATTCACAGTTAGCATACATGGCCAGTCTTTCTTTGAAATGCCAATTTCTGCCTCCTCTGCTGAAGTTTTCATCTTGTTCTTTCCTTCCTGTGTAGCTCCTCATACTCGTGGACCCAGTCCTTTTATTTTTTGCTGTAACAAAAGGCTACAAATAGCAGCTGTTTGATACAGCAGAGTACACACAGATCAATTATTTTCAACTATAATTATGATCCTGTAACCTGCTATAAAAGAGTTAACAAAGTCCAAGGACAGAGCGAAAATTTCCCATTCCGCTTGTTAGTTACTCACAGGAGGTCCTGGTGGCCCCGGTTTTCCTGGAAGGCCTGGTTTGCCTCGTCTCCCCTGGAAACAAAAAATTACAACAGACATTTATAAATGCTGTGGTTAGGGACTGATTTGGAGTAAGAATTTTAAGAAAAGATTTATTGCCTTAAGTATTAGCATAAAAAAAAATCAAAACCCATCCCAAATGAATACTCTGTATCAGTCACTGCAAGAGTACCTAATATGAGTCATTCTAGGATTGCTCTTAATAGTTATGACAAACTATATTTGCATACCTGTAACATTTATTGTCCCCTTTTGAAGCTTTGTCTCAAATGTGAGTGCACATTGACACGGCTGTTAACAAAGTATCTTGATGAAGTGTAAAGAAATTACATTTGTATGAATACACAAGAGGTTGGGATGTTAAACTGTGCTGCAGCAGTCTGACTTGCACAGTCAGTACATATGTGCAATATAACTCAGTTCACAAACACCTATACCCTTCTTCCCTGGGATATGATAATGAGGACAAAAGCCAAAGATTTATTTGCAAAAACAATTCACCTTCTTTGTGCAATTACTACCATCTGTGTGTATATAACGCACATGCAAAATCATTTGCATTAAAACTTAAAGTCCATAAAAGTCTACTTAAGGGAGACTTTCCACTCAGTTTCTAAAAAAACCATGCATATGTAACTATTACAGATTTTTAGTACAGTTTGCTTGAACAACTGTTTTCACATATGCTTTTTTTTAGGAAGATCAACATAAAAATGGAAGTAATTTGCAGGAGTTAACATCTTGATTGCCAAGTTGAAATCTGATGCACATTTTTTAGAAACAACAGCTGAGAAAAACTAATATATAGGTGCAAATGGCAAAGAGAAAATGTATTATATCCATTAAGAGTAAACTTTTCCCTTGCATATGGCAAATGTAAATTAATGTTAAGCACTACCGGGTGTCCTCGTGAAAACTTGGCTTAAAAAGTGAAAAAATTAAAATTCTTGCAGACAGCTCACAATTAACATATTGGGATATTTCTGTAAGCTATGGTCCTTATTTCTGTATTTTATTAAACAACAGTCTCACATAGACTGCAGAAGTATTCTCAGGAACAGAAAGTGAAATCCAGTTTTGCTATTTCCAGGTGAGAGCCCTGATCTGTAGGAAAGCACTCTCATGCTCTGCATTTCATAAATCTTGATGTACGCTGAGGGGAAGAAGATGATGACAGTAAGGGCGGAAAATCCCTCTCCCTCACACCCTGCATCTCTCCAGGGTAACCTCTTGCCTGGAAGCCAGGGACTCTCCTGAGAGGGGGAGGTATTTGAAGCCCTTCAAGCTGAAGAAGAAACAGAACAAAGGTTGGGTGGATGTGTTTCAGCCATTGGGTTGTGCCACACAACATGTACGCTGCTGTCACGGTGTTCTGAATATACTCAGTCAGTCAGTGTGTTTTAAGGGCAGCGTGAAACAAAACCACCTCAGCATATTTGGAGTGCCAAATTCCTGGGTCTTAACTAGCTGAGACACATGTTATGTGCTGAGCTGTTTAATCCCACCAGTACTTGCACGTGCAGGGCTCTAACTGGGGCAGCTAAGAGTAAATTTTTAGAACCCAAATACAGTACTAGGTGCCTAGGCTGGGCTCAAGGCTCTACTGGCCCTTGCTAGCTGCCCCCAGCACGTCCTCTGCTGTGCTGGTAATACTGTCCCTGCAGCCCCGGGACCAGCTAGAGCTGGGAACTCAGCCAGGCTAAGGTGGAGAAACTAATATTTCCTGACTTTTTAAAAAAAAACCCCAAACCAGTAAACTTTCCTTAGAAAGTATGAAAAATGATTGACAGGTAATAATGTAATAAACAAAGATCAATTGCTCTATAATTTTAAAATAGTCCCTCTGAGTTATAAAGAACTACAGTGTTGACTTCTTGAAGCACCTTCCTTTTCCTGTTTGAACTTATTTAAAGTATCCCGAGGATGACGCTTAAAATCACAGCAGTCTAAACAAAGTATCAAGGAAGTGTCAGGATGAAGAAGACAGGGCTTTGACTGGCGGGCACAACTGTGAACGAGGTGTTAATTACACAGGAAAACATGGAATATGTTGGGAAGGCAATTTTATCTCTGTTTACAAGATGAACTAAAATGTGATTTATGACATAGCAAAGACAAAACGTGATGAACTTTCTGAAAAAAACAGTTACAAAAAAAATTGGGGTAGTTACTTTTCACTGTCATTTATTAATTACTAGAACACATACCCAGTGAAACACAGAAGAAACATTTGCCCCGCTTTTTATCCCATCATTATATTATTAGCCATTATGCAATGTTGCATGTAAAACAACCACACAGATCAGTATGAGGCATAAGCTTTTTATAGAGTAATAAAAGTCTTTTTTTTGCCTCCATGCGCCTTTATAAACTGTCTGATATTTTAAATTTAATACGGAAATGTATGAAAGGCCACTATCTTTCAGCAATGCCTTTCAGATACAGAGATTTCAATGTCAGGAGAATACCCAAAGTTCCACCTGCACAGTTGTCAGCGCTCATGCGTCTCTATGACTTCTCAGCATCAGCAGGGAAAAAAAATAAAATATGTACTATAGTAACAGTGCAAGCAGAAAAAAATTAGTTTATATTTTTGTTTGGGGTAATTAAGACAATTAGAAAAATGTTTTTGACAAGCCCATTATGATCTTGCCTTGAGCAGACCATGAGCCAGACCATGACTAAATATTTACATTTTGATTTTGAGTCATCCTTCTGGCAAAAAAGAAGTGAAAAACATCTCAGTGTCCTCTCTGGTTTGCAGAGTGGGCTTAGCAGAGAGCCACAGTTCCCGTCTCCTGCTCAGCATGGGTCTTGGCAGCCCCATGAGAACCACACCTAGTGCCAACTGCTGTGCAGAGGGCTGACAGCCCGCATGGGAGGCCTGTTACCTTTCTTTAGCTAAGATCACGGAACAAAAACTGAGGTTATAAAACCACTCAAAATATAAATAAATTTCCTAGGCATCACATTTTTCCTTTAACTAAATAAAAAAATGCAATACCACCTACATTAATTTAAAAATGATATGTGGTGCCAACAAGTTGCCTAATGCTACTTAGAATAGATGAAGAAGACCAAAAGAGTTGCTGGTTATTTCCTTTCTGCTGTATATATTTTTGCTGGCAATCAATGTGATTAGAAGTTTTCTAAATGTTAGTGATATGGTATGCTGTCCCCTTGACATCCGAAATGTCTGCCCCCAACTAATTTGTACAGCAGGCTATTTTCCTCTTTCCCAAAGGACAGACTTCAGCTAGATCATTCAAATAACAAATCATTCAAATAATAACTTTTGGTTTGGGGCAAAAAAAGGATAAAATACTAAAAATAAAGTAAATGAGAAATTATGTGCTTCAGGAAACCCAGCTGAGTGCCTAGCTGCAGTACATGGTCAGCTGCATTCTTTATTCCTCTCTTCTCTTCACCCCTTTTGTGAATTGAAATGACTTGATAAGCTTTGCCTGTCATGAGACGGAAAGCTGTTCAGAAGAGAGGCTCTGGCCATCCTTCCACAGGCTTTGTGCTCTGGTTCTGACTGCTGCCCCTGGGCTCTGCTGCAGGTCCAACACACAGTGCAAGAATTCAAAATCTGTATTTTAAGCCCCTGCTGTATCATGCCATATCCATCTATTCACATCTCTCTAACTTTAGAGGAGTAAAATCTCCAATCCTAGTGTTCAAAAACAAGCTGCAGATTATTTAAGGATAAAATCAAACAGTTATGTAGGAACACTGACATGATTTATGGAATTAATAATTTAAAGAATCCACACTTGAGTATGAAGGCAAATGTTCTTAGAATAAGCCCATGTGAATTTTCAAGGGAAAGTGCTAATTAGTGGTTCTTGAAACACATCATCACATTTCAAAACAGGAACTAGTTCTAGGGAAAGTAGAAATCTGGGCTTTAAAGCCTTAACTACTGTAGTTGTTATGCAAAATTAATGAGGTTTATGTAATTTGTTTGCCAAGCTAAACTTTGATTCTCTTGGTTAATCCTCAAAACCAAATGGACAAAGGCATGGATATAACCAAAACAGGAGGTGGGTGGGGAGTAAAGACCCCGGTCTCAGAGTGCCTAACCCACAGATGGCCGTCAGCACTTTGGGTATCTAAACGCAGCCACGCGAGTGGAGCTTTGGGCAGTTAAAAAACTGTTCCTCCAGAGGCACAAAGTTGCCACCAAGCAGCCAGGTAAGTTCCAGTGCCTACACTAACTCAGATTACAGCAAGAGTTGGGATATTCTCTCCCCTAAAATAAAAATCTATGTTGCAGGCAACGAAACCTTTTTAACTTCAGTAATACAGTGTTAGGACTGGAATGTACAATCCCTTCTTCAATCCTATTAACTTTGGCCTTGGGAACATATTATGGTAACCAGTATATTACAAATTAACCTCTGTATTAAATGTTAAGCCTCAACAAAATCACAGGAAATAAGGCCAGAAGGCAAGAAATTAAGCCGTTTGCAGAAATCAATTGCAAGTCTGTTCCTCATATCCCACTAAAACCTTTCCCAGAAACTGACAGAAGAATACGGCACACAGATCCTAATCCTCTGTTTTCGGAGAAAAGTGAGTAAGGAGCTCCTCATTAATACAGAAGTATTCCTGCACTCAATCTTGGGTTTCCTAAATTTTAGGAATGGTTTACAAAGTCTCTAGTCTCTTCATTGTGACACTAATAAAATGCTAAAAGGAAACACCTAGCCAGACTACATAAAATTCAAATGCATTTAACAAACAAACAAAAAAAAGTCCTTAAGTAGGCAAAGCAATGCCAAGAGGTTGAATGCCACAATCTATTTTGCCAACAAATCGCTAGACAAAGTCCATCACAATTTTTCAAGTGTATCCATAAAAGCTTAATTTTAATTCAAAATCACTCAAAGAAATAGTTTTCAACTGTATTTAGATAGTTTATACCTTAATTTTTAATTAGGAGATATAAATTATTATTGTCTCATGTTTCTATACCTTTGGCTAAGACATTAAAGGAAATATTAATAATAGTGTATTTGGAAGAGAGTCTGAAAATTCTAAATGAGCCTCTTAAAAGTTAAATCATTTCTGCTATTCCATTAAAAGTTAGATATTAATTCCTACAGTGGAAATTAACAAGGGAAAAAACCAGAACTTTTCTAATTGACAAATCTGTCCTTAGCATTCTAAATTACAACCTTTTCATTCCCTTTTTAAATGCCAAAGTGGGAAAAAGAAATATTTTTAAGCCGTAACCTATTTTACTGGATACGTACTTCAAGGTAGAGACATTCTGGGAGAAAAACTGTTTTACATTAAGCATTTTTGGACTGTTAAATGTCAGAGTGAAGGAACATACAGAACTCCACCTTAAAGATAAAATCAGATTGGACCTTTGCATGTTTAAAAACAACTTACATCAAAGTCAAGAAGGACTGAGAAGACTAAAAGAGATTCCAAAACTCCAGAGCTTTAGCTGTGAAGAAAACGTTTTGCATTTTGCCAGGAGGCTGACCTGCAATGCAGACATTATCAGTGCTGTGTAAGGTTTGTTTTGTAATTGGTTAAGTACAACATTTACTCACTGAACTAGAAAATAAATTATGTCAAAGAAATATTTAAGTTCCATAAATCACATAAATGCAATCTGAATTTAAATGAATTTTGATGCCACTTTAAATAATTATGTTAAGAAAATTATGCTAAGAACAGCTCTCCATCCATTTATTTATGAAGATTTTCCACTTTGTCAAAATAACTTTATTCATGCTTGACTAGAAAAACTTGTAATCTCAGAGAGTAAACTGATTATTAACATAAGGCAAACATTGCAGTTCCACAAAGTCCCCCCAAACACGTAATTTTAGTGAAATCAATGTTGAAATACTAGATATGACAACAGACTCTCAGTTTTATGAGGTGTTTAATTTATTACTAAGATAATACTAAAATAACTTCCTCTTAAGTGAAGCATTTGGTATTATAAACACAACTATTGGAAATAAGGAAGTTCTTTCAAAAATATTTACTTCAGGACACCTGCAACATCCCAAGGAATACAGAGTCAAAAATATGGCTGTGATATTGTAGCAAGATTTGTAAATGCTTGAACCCAATTCACCCCTGGAACCAGGGAAACCACCATGATGGAAAAATAATCTGTTTAAATACATATAAAAACCTTAAAAAAAATCTTATTAATCCATAAAAATGAAATTGTTGGCAGCTATGCTGAGAATAAGCTAGAGCTACTCAAATAAAAACAACAGAACTTTCTAGGTTGGAGAGAACTCTCGAGATCACTTAGTATAATCCCTGTCCTCCAGCAGGATCAATTGTCCAGGACTGTGTCTACTCAGCTTTTGAATATCTCCACAGATGGAGATTCCACAACCTCTCTGGGCAACCTGCATCAGTATTTGATCAACTTCACAATAAGAAAGTGCTCTCTTGTGTTCAGATAGAATTTTCTGGGTTTTGTTGGGGTTTTTTTTGTTTGTTTTTTAAATTTCTTGCCCATTGCCTCTTGTCCTGTCACCAGCTGCTACTGAAGAGAATGTCTCCCTCTTCTTTATTCCCTCACATCAGGTATTTACACACTGTTTAGATTCCCACTGAGCCTTCTCCAGGCTGAAGAGTCCCAGTTCTCTCAGTCTCTCCTTTCATGAAAGTTTCTCCAGTTGCACTTGGACACCCCTCAGGAAGTCTGCATCTTTCTTGAAGTGGTCTCACCAGTGCTGGGCAAAGGGGAAGGATATCTCCCCTGACCTGCTGGCTATACCCTTCCAAATGCAGGCCAGGATATTGTTGGCCTATTTTATGCCACAAGGATGCAATGCTGGCTCATGATGTTCTCATTGTCCAAATGGTTCTTCTACACAAAGCTTTCTTCTAGACAGTTTGTTTCCAGTGTATGCTGATACCTGGCGTTATTCCTCCCTAGATGCTGAATTTTGCATTTGCTCTTGTTGAGTTTTGTGCCATTTCTCTTGCCCTGGTTCTCCGCTACATTCTGCCCCACTGTCCAGGCTGTCAATAAGGACACTGGACAGTACTGGCTCTGGTAATAACCCCAGGATACACCTCTAGTGACTCGTCTCCAACTGGACATTGTGCCACTAAAGACAAAGCTCTGGATCCTGGTTTTCAATCTACCTCTCCATCCACCCATCTAACCTGTACTTTGTCAGCTTGTCTACGAAGTTGCCAAGATAAAATTATGAGAGGTAATGTCAAAGGCTTGGCTAAAGTTAGGTTGATATCCACTGCTCACTTCTCATCCACCTAGTTAGTCACATCATAGTAGAATGCAATGTATTTATTCAAGCAAAATTTCCCTTTCATAAATTCATGCAGACTATCCCAATCACCTTCTTGTCCTCCATGTGTATGGAAATGGTTTCCAGGAAGATCTCCTCTTTCACATTCCCAGGGATTGAGGTGAAGCCTATGGCCCTGTAGTTCCCTGCACCTTCCTTTGTGAAGATAGAAGTGATATTTGCTCTTTTCCGCTCTTCAGGAGCCTCTCCCAGTCACCATGACCATTCAAAACATTCAAGAGAGGATTGTAATGTGTGAGGCCCTATGGACTTAGACAGCCGTGTCCTCTCTCTGGGTACAAAAGCCTGACAGCAAACAGCTGTCAGTGCTCCTTCCGTAGCGCTTGGGTCCTGTGCCTTGTGACCACCATCTCTAAGTATGTGCATGCTGGACAGAGAAAGTTTGCTGGCCTCTTCTTTGTGCCCTCCTGCATGAACTGCTGTGCCACCTGCTGCATCTGCTGGCTGCTTGCGCCATCGCTGCAGAGACTGCTCCTACAGAGCCCTCATCCAGCACAGGCCACAAGGGGCCTGACCTCACTGCTGTGGCACCCGCTGCTCAAGGACAGCTGGCCGAGTTTGTCAGAAGCTGCTAGAGCTACCCTTACCTTAACCTCACCTGGAAACAACAGGCATCCTCAGTGTCCTCAGAGGCTTTTCAGAAGCGCCCAAATGCCAGAAAAAGTGCCCAGGAGCTCAAGAAGGCATCAAGAGAATCGTAAAGAAGCAGAAACTGCTGCACAAACTGCTGTGTATTTTAGCTGCGTGCTGGGCCTGGCTTTTCTACAGGCCAACTGAGAATGCAAAATCACCCTGTCTAGATTTCACAGTATAGTTGTATAAGAAAATTGCCTTGATCCTTCGCATTAAGAAAACTTTTGGAATTCACTGAAATAGTATATTTTAAAAATTGAATTGTTTTCAGAAAAAAAAAATATTTATAACATCAAGTCCAGGGACAATCCCTGCTACAAATATATCCAACTGAAATTAGGCATTACTTTTCAAAACATTTGGAATTTTAATTTGGAAATATAAACTTCATTGCATTTAACACAGTAAAGGCAGAGTCTGGAGAGCTCCATGCAACCTATAAACTATAGGTAGTAGAAATTTTTAAGGATACACAGCAATATGACAAAATCATTTGATGACTTCGGGAAATTCTTTGCATGGGAGCTGAAGGCCTCTAGTTGAATTCTTTCAAAAATTAATGGAATGGTGATTTGATTATAGAGAAAAAACTCTAAACACCTCTTCAATATAAAAATACATAAAAAAACCCCAGTTGCTGGAGGCTAATGGAGGATTAGCTACATGCCCAGTGTAAAATAAAATGCATATTTTGAAATGTGTGATTGACAAGAAACACTGGAAGAAATAAATCAAGGAGACTTGCAAAGAGTCTGTTGTTGATGTTCTTTCAAGTGGAAACTGGACTTCTGAAAAAGATGTGCTTACCCAGAAAGTGCAGGATTATTGAGAAAAATAATAGTTCTGCATAGCACAAGGGTCCAGGAAGATGATGTAGTTGTCCACTCTGGTTTAAATTCCATGCAATGCTAGCTTAGTACCCAATCCTACTATTTTTTGTGGGTCAGTAATATGGACCAGGGACTTTTCTGAGTAATGTGTAATTACCTCTGAAGCTCCTGATGTCATTCTGAGCAGTTGTGTAACAGTATCAAGTTGCTGCAGCAGTAACATGCCTGAAGCCAATGTGAAGGACACTGAAAAATTATGGACGAATGTAGGGCCTGCCCACAGAGTGGTCTAGGATTTC
>VYZQ01013130.1:474-12339 GCA_013400655.1 Mystacornis crossleyi | reverse complement strand
AGTGTTTTACCACCCTCACTGTAAAAAATTCATTATTGTATCTAACCTAAATTGACTGTCCTTCAGTTTAATATCTCTTTCAGTTTTATCCCTTGTCCTATCTCAACAGGTTCAGCTAAAGTCTGTCCACACCTTTCTTATGGGAGTCCTTCAGGTATTGAAAGGCAATTGAAATCATTCACTGTGTGTCACCATCACTCTGATTCTTTTGAACTGGCAAAAGCATGGGTATGGTGATGACCAAAAGAATGTCTAGGAACAGCACAAGGCACTGTGAGGTATAAAACCAGCCTATTTGTGTGACATGAGGCTGGCAGGAAACCATGATGCATCCTTCGAGGTGACCTAACACACACGAGATTTTCCTGACTCCGCCAGGCCACCTTTGAGGCTGGAAGGTGGTAGCCTTCCACCTACTTCGTGGAGCAGTGAATTAAAATAACATATACAGTCTATAAAGCCTGTTCCTGTCATGGACCAAGCAAGCCCCTTGGAGCCATGTACATGAAGGAGCTTGAGAAACATGAAGTGTAAATGTTTCAAACATTACCATGTAGCTTGGGGAAAATAAAAGTCAGTGAAATGGAGATGTTCTTAGGTGCAACTGAAACTTAGAAAATCTATCATAAGGAGTGAGGATGGCTATGAAGAGAGATGAAACATGATGCATGGGCAGGCATAGGTGGGTTGTACCAACTCTCGAAAATGAAAAGGAGAAACTTGTGAATTCCTTTATAAGAGGTAAACCATAAAGGAAGTGTTGACAAGGGAAAAGATGCTGGTTAGAATACAGAACAGAGAAAGTAAGCACACTGTGAAGAACATGCAGACAGATATTTAAACAAAATATCATCAAAACTTAGTGTAAGCCTTAGTTGAGGGAAACTAGGAAAAAACAACAGGTTGAAAAAATGCTACAGTACAATGAGTTTTTAAAAGAATATGCATTGAAAATATCTGTAGGAAAACATTTTAGTACTTCAACAGCTAATATTTTTGTAAGTATCAGGAGATAAAAATTAATAAGAATTATTTAACTTGTAACAGTAGAAGAAAAATATGTTAGGAAGTTACAGAAAAATCAGCAAACAGTTCAGCCAGTTAAGATGTTTTAACTTGCAGAAGCTGTTAAGTTAAAATGTATGAGTGTGGAGCTATCAGAAGCTGCTTACTGTAGAAGGGCTAAAATCCCGTCATGTGACTGCAGGTACAAAAGCATTTTTAAATACCTGATACATCACGACAAGCATCTGCAGAGACATGGTGGAGGCATCGTTCATAAATTTAACAACTCAGAGTAACTGCCTAAGAACATACTCTCAAAAACGCAAAGTTTTTATCATGACCTCATGGTGAAACAAAGAAAGCTAAAAAAAAATCCCGGCTGAAGTCGAATAGTAAGGTTACTTAAAGCTGTTATTCATGTTACTTCTCACGGAAGATTATGGCTGATGCCAAGAGAGCAAAATATTATACAAGTACATATATTTTTTGTATTCTGAAAATATAGTTCTTTAAAGCACAGTTCTCGTCAGGATAAAGAAAAGCTGTCACACTCTTGTATTACGTATTGAATGATCCCTTTTTAAACTCCACAAATAGAGCAGCATGGGATCATAGTAATCATGAGCCAGGTAAAAAGTGACCACAGGTTTCCAAATTTCTGGCATAACACAACGGGTGGTCACAGTGAAGAACTGTAGCCTGAGTGACCTGGAGAGTACTCCCCAGCCACCCAAATACTGCTTGTGGGATGAATGGTACTGCTGTGGCTGCACTGATATAAGAATGGCACAGCATCCCAGAAAGGATGTAACAAGATGCAGTTCAATAGGTCTTAAATGCATCTACTTATCTGGAGGTGTTTGTAGAGAACAAGTTCTACTGTGCAGGTCACTGTGATCCTTCTATCCTGTTTTGAGAATATTTTCCTCTTTGGCCTGTTTGTACCATACTGAGAGTAAATGAATGGCTTCCTCTCAGGTAAAAACAGACTATCATGCTCAGAAGCAAAGGAACTGAAATATGACTAACTTCCCTGCAGTCAAGATGGTCAAGGTGTTGGTTTCTCAGGTATCTTCAGAGAGTTTACTTGCTGCAGCTGTGATGCTGCCCTACCTTGAACCCCAAACAGGAGGATGAGGAAGTGGGAGACCTTAAAATACAATTACAGTAGTTTCCTCTTCTTGTCCAAAGACTGTCCATCACCACCCACACGGAAGCCCACAGAGCTTGCAGACACGCCTCACTGTTACAACATGTTACAATGGGAAAAATGGCACGGGAAAACCACAGAAGGATGACTAATTTCCTGTTTTATTACCATTTATGAGGGAAATAAGACTATCTCTATCTTAAGCATTTCCAAACATGACCTGATCTCATTCACATCTTTACTGAAGTACCTGGAGACAGCAAGTGGAAAGATTTGTACACCTGCTCAGACTCTTAAACTTACTGCAGTAACCATAATGTTTTGCTCTTACGCCACATTTCTTTCTAAACTGCTTCGAATCCATTTACTTCTATAGAAAAGGAGACAGCATTTAGCATAAGTCTGCTAAAAGAATGAAATGCTAGTAGCATTTCAGTCTGTCAGAAAACATAATCAGCTACATTTTCTTGATAATTTATTACTGGAGCAAACAGAAAATAATTTCCTTACCGATGTCATTATTCTTTGGGTTTGGCCATTTCTTAGCTCTCTCTATTAGCTTTCCTTCAGAGACAACAATTTGAAAGGGAAACTGGAAGGGTAATTTCACAGAAGCTCACACTTCATGAACCTAGTACTTGTAATAAACATAGGTTTATTTGCTAAGCAAAAAAAGTATAATTAAATCCTGAGGAGAAAATCAAAATTATTCATAACATTGATGTCTACTGCATATGAGACAATTCCCAAGTGGTTATTCTAATGAAGGACATATAAATCACATTCGTGCCAATTTATCAGAGCAAGAATTTTTGAAAAAAGAATTTTCTGTAAGGTTAAGACTTCAATCTTCACTTGTGCCTTCAGTATCAGTATTACTGCATAAAGAAGATAAAAACTGCACTGTAACTGCTAAATCATCTTCTGTTTCAGTAAAGCGGTAATCAATAGCATCTGTTCTCATAATTAAGAAGTGTTTTTTGAAGAAGAGAATATTTGTAAGTTCACTGTGAGATTTAAGAGATCACTATATTTTATTAAAAACAGCAGAACAGTTTAGTATTTTCAGGAAATTAATACACCTCCATTAAAAAAGCTCAGATAGATAAAATTCAGCTTTTCCTTAAAGTATGTGTATGAAAAGAAGAGATTTAGAATGAAAGTGTAATTTTCAGTCTATACTTTCTTTAGTTAAATAGAATTGCTTTCCTTTATGTCATCACATGAAAAGAAAGAGAGGGTAATATTAGTTGAGTTGCTTACTACTGGAGTGTGTGTGTCCCTTTCTTTAGCTTCACATGAATAACGGAGGAGAAAGCTGTGCAGTCTGTAGCTGATGTTTGTTTAGAAAGGGGGAGAGCCACAAGATACAGTGGAGCTTGCCCAGACCTGAATCTGCAACTTCCTCCCACAGCCGCCTCCACACGGCACTTGTGCGCCAGCTTCCTTCGGATCGATTTAACCAGACCTAGGAGCCAACATTCCAAATATCTGTTTAGTAAGCAAGTCCTGGGGACTTCTGTCTGTGACCGACTTAAGCCTCAGCTTCTGAGTAAACACTTGGTGCCATCTGGATGACTATTTTATAACTCCTGAAAGGGATAGGTTCGCAGGAACGTACGGATGGACGCTCATTTTCCTCAGGAACTAAAAGCAGCGTATCGAGTGTCGAGAGGAATAGTTATCATATATTTTACAAGAGATGGCTGTGCTACCTTCCCTCACCTGTCACTCTTCTGACACGGCACGCACAGGCTTAAGCTGGGGATACCAGAGCGGGCAAGCTGCAGAGCCAGCTGTGACCCTGCAGAACACAGTCCCCATCTTCTGCCACTAAATCCCACATCTCGACAAAACCACACCACAGAGCAGTACAATCCCTCCTTTTTACTCTCTGAAGGTTCCTCAGCTACAGTACAATTTATGAGGGAACTTAAGCTGTAAACTTCCTGCACATATTGCTGCATAAAGTGGAAATAATAAAGGGGAAAAATTCAAAATATAATCCCAGCATTTATTCATAAGACACCTGAAAAGTACTAAAGAAAAGAATTCTAGTACTTACGGAGCAGTTCAGAACATAGCAGAGAAATTAAAGGCAGCATAAAGAAAGGCTGAGAATCAGTCATGATTTTGGACTACTCCCATAAAACTACCACCATAATTGAGAAGAAAAAAATATATACGTAAATCTGGACTTGGATAGTGTTAATTGATCACAGAAAAACAGGTAAACTTTACATCCTTAATAAAAGGGCTCAAATATACACACATATATGTCAAATTTACAATAAAATATATTTGCTTGAATAATGCCAGAGTGAAACAAATACACTTAGAACTATTGAAATTGCCAATTTCATTTGGATTCTATGTAAATCCCATAAACTTTATCACATATTTCTTCTTACAGCTTAGCATATTTTGCATTACAGTGCTGTTTCTTTTCTCTAATTCTTCATGCATAATTGATGCAATTGTATTCACAAGACTTACATATGTGCTTTAAAGAAATGCACAAAAACACATGGAATTCTTATCCCATCCCTTTCTGAGTTCTCTGCTATTGCAATAAGTGAGAAGTTTTGTTAAGTGTTCATGTCGTTAGGATTTCAGTGTGAAGTTTTCTGTTAACTCACATCAAACCGGAAGATCCAGAGCTCTACTTTATTTTTCAGTTGCACTTTCTGAGCTATGAAATTTCAATATCAAGCTCATAAAATTTTTTTTGCATCTTAAAAAGAAGTGGTATTGTTTTGCCTGTTTTGCATTTTGGCATGTGCTCATCTACCTAATAGCTTGTTACAGCTGTTGGGTATTTATGAATTCTGCCATACATAGTGCCTCGAAATATCACTTCATTTCATACTATAATGGCTGTATCTGTCAGTTTAACACTCAAAAATGCATCTTTTTTCCTTGAAGTACCAATTCCTTTATTCTCTTCTGTATTTTCTCATGTTTCCATGTTTCTCATGTTTCTGAGCAGTGGAGGATTTCCTACTCATTAGCGTTGCACAAACACTTTTAGACCCAGAGTCACTGAAATGTTTTAGATTTTGGCAGGTGCCAGTAGCACAGACAAAAGGAAAAACCAGGAATTTCTACTTCTTGCTGTTATGTACTTTTGTAGATTACCTACAGGCAACACTCCCTGGACCAATCAGCTGCTGCAGTGAAGCAGTCTCAGTCTTTTGCTACCTCCACACTCCCTGTGCTAAGGACAGAAGCATGGTACAGGTCTGTGAATGGGGAGAACGTTCTGACCCTGAACAACACTACTGATGGTCTATTTTATACTGAAATCAGAATATATGATAGACCTCATTCAGCTTATTCCACTGATGTATGATTTCTATGGAAACACACAGGAATGGAAAAGCTGCACAGGGCAGTAGAGCTCTATATAATGCCATCATTTACCACCTGTTTCTGTATGCAATGGCAGTGGGGCAGGAGGTCGATGACCCAGGCCCATTTGTCCAGTTTGAGCAAAACCAAGTCCCTTTTGGGACTTGGAGTCCTTCCCTCCCTCCCTGCCTGCCCGAAAGTCATATTCAGGACTTAGTTCTAACTGTGTGTCGTCATTTTTACTCCTCTTCCCTCCCTGCGCCCCACCATAATAAGGCATTTATCTTTTAGATAAAAATAAATAATTCCCACATTAGGAAAAAATAAAAATTACTAGAAGCAAAGGTTAAATTTCTGAAATTATGCGTGCATACCAAATGAATGGAACATTTCAAAACTTCAACAGAATTCATAACTGAAACACTTACATCATATTTTGGCTATAACAGCATGAATGGTTCTGACATAGTAAGTTCTCATTAAGTGACACAGGAACCGTGATATTATCTGACCTACTATTTATTCACAGCAAGATACATCATCTTCCTTTCATGATTATATATTGTAAGAGTCACAGCCACACAGAAGTCACACAAATAAAACCACTCTGAAAACTGAATTTTCCCCTAGCCACTATCACTCATGTCATTCATCTTCTTTTAGCTCTTGCCAGCAGAAACGCAGGACTATTTACAGTGGCAGAGAGAGAAAGCCTTCCTGCTGGGCCGTATATTACCACTCTGCTGTAATCTGTCTTCAAACTGCTAAACCCATTCAGACTCACTCTTGGCTACATCAGTTACTTACATTCCTCTGAAGACTGTGTCTCCTTTCCTAAAATTTAAATCTTTTGTTTTAAAAAGTGTCAAGATGACCATCAGTAAATGTACCAACACAGAGACATCTTGCTGTGCTGGAATCAATGAACTGAAACTTTTGCATAACATTCGGTAATCAAAGAAATGCAATTCTTTAACAGTCTGTTTTATGAAACTGGATCACTTCAGGTACAGAAGGAGGAAGTTCAGGCAATCTGAAAGCAGCTTCTGATTCAGCAGTGCCGTGGCAGCCAGGAGGGACAAAAGCACCTCTTCCTGGGAGCACCAGGCACAGAATCACCAGCTGGGCAAGGGAAGGGATTGTCCTGCTCTGCTCTGGGACGGCCTCACCTCGAGTCCTGGGAGCAGTTTTGGGCACCACATTGTAAGAAAGATATTCAGTTTCTAGAGAGTGTCCAAATGAGGGCCACAAGGAAGAAGAAGGGCCTTAAGGGGAAGAGCACCTGAGGTCACTTGGTCTGTTCAGCCTGGAGAAGAGGAGAGTGAGGAGAAACCTCGTTGCAGTTACAACTTCCTCATCAGGGGAAGAGGGGCAGGCACTGATCTCTTCTCTGTGGTGACCAGTGACAGGACACAAGTGAAGGAGGGAGGTTTAGGTTGGATATCAGGAAAAGGTTCTCCACCTGGTGGGAGGTTGAGCACTGGAACAGGCTCCCCAGGGAAGTGGTCACAGACCCAAGCCTGACAGAGTTCAAGAAGCATTTGGACAATGCTCTCAGGCACATGGGGTGACTCTTGGGGATGGTCCCGTGCAGGGCAGGGAGCTGGACTTGGTGATCCTTGTGGGTTCCTTCCAACTCAGCATATTCTATGATTCTTGATGTCATACTACTGACCTCTGAGTATGATTCTTAGGAAAGCTAAGTGTCCACAACAGCAACTTAAGGCAATGAACACATTGAAAAAAGAGACTAATACCCAGGTACTTCTTTCAGAACAGATGTACTAATTTTCCCATCATTTACATTAAAAAATGATCAAAAAGGCTATTCTATGGTCTCAGAGCACACACAGAATAGATATCCTCTTTTTTTTTCCTGCCTTATCTTCAGACATGTCCAATTCCTATTTTTGTGATCCCTTCAAGGCTTGTGAGAATCTATCTAAAGCAAGACATAGTCCAATGCATCTACTACAGTAAAATTGCAGGTTACTAATAATATTTTAATAATATATGAACTCTTTCAACACACAGTTTGTATATTCAAGAACTAAAGGACACAAACGTTTACATCTAGCAAGACATGAACTGCAGCAAAGCGTCACTGATCTTGGGACACAATACTAACTTCTTCCCAGGAAGTCAAGATATGGGATATTAGATTTCATAATCCAAAAAACAAGTACTCTAAAACACGGCAACTTAATTTTGACACCTTAAGAGTAGAATTTATCTTTATCCTGTTGGTCTTTGTAACATCCTTCATTGTTTATAAGATGTAATGGAGATCCTTGCTGCTTTGGTGTAGGAAATTAAGAGGGAAAAGACAATGTATAATCATTTACACTATGAATGACAGTTCTTTTGAAGTTTATTTAGGATTAAATGGGTAATACGAATAGTATAGATGTGGTTCATAACACTGAGTCTGGGAGAAGAACTATTCAATGTTGTGAAACTATAGCCTGGGAATTTGGAAGCTTTTGTCTCTTTTTTTTTTTTTCCCCCATTTTTGCCACATTCTTTTGCACCATTTTGAGTTTTTTTTACCCAAACTGACTGTTCTGAATGGAAGGGCTTTTTATCTCAGCTCATGAGCAAAACAACTAGAATTCAGACAGAATTTATTGCTTTTATGAAGCAAACTAAGACATGCCCTGGAGAGTTCTGGGGACACCTTTCTTCAGGCTTAGTACATGCTTGGGGCCTGGATAATTGCAAGGAAATTAAGAACATTTTCCACCATCTGTACAGCAGTATCTACCTAGAATACAATGCTTGAGTAAGTTCTATTTTCTGGTGTACCAGAACCTCAGAAAAAATCTGTCAAATCCACACTTAGAGGTCTTTCCTTGATACTTAAAAAACAGCTAATCATCATGTCTGACTTCACACTTTCTGTTCTTTTTTCCGTAAATCACATGAAAGTGAATAAATGAATTAGTGACAAAATTAGTGACACAGTCTGATACAATGCCATAAAAGCATTGATCATTTTTGCATGCTTTTACTGAAAAATGCTTTTTCCTAAAAATAACAAGGGAATTCTTTCACTTGAACAAGCCTATACTATTTATTTTTTGAATAAACAAGATAATATCCTTGTTAGCATTTGGTAGGAAACAAGATGTTTTAAACCTGCTTATTTTTTTTTGTATTTACAGAATTCCCTTCACAAGTCGTATAGAAAATGCAGAAGCACTCTGAAGAAAGGGATTTGACCTTTAGGTTTATTAGTGGAAGTATTTACATTGCAAATTAATTGAAAACATGCAGCATTTCTCACGGATTTTCTTTTGGCTGATTTTGTTTTATGTGTACTCACACTCAAGGCAGCCGGTCCTGGAGGTCCTGCATCTCCCTGGTTAAAACAGGAGAGGAAGTAAATCAACAATCTCGTTAGTTGTACATATTTAACCTCTAGACCTTTTAGAGAATATGCAGCACTGCAGGAGTAATTTCAGTACAATCATCAAACATGTTGATTATGAAAATATGCGAGTAAAGTGATATTCTTCTCCAGTAATGGCATAGATATACACAGCTCACCACAGGTTAAAGGGGAAAAAAAAAGCCAACCCTCTGCATAAACGAATCACAGCTTAAGAAAAGCAATCCTTCAAAACACATTTCCATATGTCAAGTTACAAGCTGCAGCTTACATGCACAAGGTGGCCACTGAAGTCAGTGTGACAGCTCGCATATGTAAAGACATCTGACTGTGTAAATATTCACAGAATTAGGTCACTGAGGTACAAATCACATCCGAGACCTTCAGGTTTAGTTCATGGGAGCGGAGCAAATTAGTGCACGCAGAGAGCAATTCAGAACACCAAATTTAGGCTCCTGCTCAGAAGTCCTTTTAAAATTCGCTGTGATAAAGGGTACTTGTCTTTGGCATTTACAGTTAGCCTGTGCTCATGTTCTTCAACCCTTAAGTTGCACAAATGGCAGCAGTGGGTGTTTGCCACACAGTTATGGCAACACGTTCAAAACCGAAGAATATCATGCACACTCACATATACATACAACTTAATAGATTTAAAAGGTACCTTTTCTCCTTTCGGACCAGCCACACCAGGACTACCAGGGTCACCTTTTAGTCCCTGGGCAAGAAGAGAAATGCATATTTATTGTCATCTGTGAAAAATGTTGGACAAAATCCTGTAGCACTGTGAATTAGTAGATACTAAACAAATAGGCCTCAAAATTCTATCACATTATTAGTACTTTCTCAAAATTCTTTATTTTCATTATTTTGTGAACAGACAAACATCCATCAAAGACCACATGGGTCTTCAACACATAATTAAACATATGAAGCCAGTCTACTTTATTGTGCCCCATTATGGGGCACAATACTTGTAGTAAGTAGAAATGCAAAGTTCCTTTGCAGTCCCCATAGGTTTGTGTCTTGCATGGCCAACAAAGATAAAACAGAATATTAGAGAGAATGCTAGTACATTCAACTGAAAGCTGCTAAAATTGGGAAAGAGGCAGAGGTGGACAGAGAGCTGCAGATTTTATGTTTCAAGTAGCAGCAGTGCTGAACTGGTGAGCTCCAGGAAGGTACAGCTCAGAGCTGCTGCACATCTTCCAACACTCTTATTTTCACTGGTGTTCAAAAAGGCAATTAGAGAACTAATCCATTCTTTCATACCTCCTTTTTTTACTTCTGCCTTCAACTGGAGAAGCAAACAGTACTACCTAGCCTTACACATCACATACACAGCAATTTCACGCTCACAGGATCAGACTGGTTTGGGTTGGAAGGGACTCAAGATCATCTGGTTCAACCTCTCCTACAGTGAACAGGGACACTGTCAACTGGATCAGGTTGCTCAGAGCCCTATCCAACTCAATCTTGAATGTTTCCAGGGAGAGGGCATCTACAGCCTCTCTGAGAAACCTTTTCCTGTTTTCACCATTTTCATTGTAAAGTATTTCCTACTTAGACCTAGTCTGAATCTACCCTCTACAATACCTCTTCTACAACTCTTCCACTAAGAAGTTCTCACCAGAAGCACCCAAACCCCCCCTGTAAAATATCATTAGTACCCAGCTCACAATCTTTGTTGTCTTCTCCTTGCTGCGAAACAAATGGAAAAATGAGAGGTTACAAAATATGCCCAGCAAATTCAAGCCATTCTGCAGCAATGAATGAACTTAATTCTNGAAGGAACATCATTTAGAACTATATGAGCATTTAAGTACCCACTTTGGATTAAATTTGTGGTTGTTGTAAATACCCCTGATTTAGCTTTGATTTGTTCTTTATTAAGCTTGCCAAATATGTAATAGTTAAATCAGAAGTAGTTTTGCTGTTTGAACTTAAAAATTGTAATAGGCAGATGGATTCAAAAACCAAGCCAAAAAATTGCTTTCTTTTTACAATCTGCATATTTATGACATAGCTTTAATATTGTCTCCATTTGCTACATTTTACTTTCCACCTCCTTCAGAAAGACTGCATAAAACACAAACAATCCATATCCTTAATGCCATTTTAGGGATTTTTCAGGTATGCAAATTGTATGGATTTGGTTCAAAATCAATACTAGCAAATCAGCAGTGCAACAATAGTTATGAGTTTAGGAATGAGCTCTTAGGCTGTATGTTTACAGAAGACAAAAGATAAGGCTAAAAAAAAAATCTGCAACTCACAGATGGTGACATGTGTCAGAGTGTGTCTCTACTGAATAGAAAAGGCAACTGCAGATGAAAGATACTGAGCCTGAGCCATGCACTGTCAAACTGTGAACCTTATTTTTTCCTAACTGCTGTGTTTAAAACTTTTAGTAATGTTCCTGCCAGAGCACCTCAGTGAGGTGTGCAGTCTGACAGCTGCTGCAGAGATGATGACCACAGCAACTGACCTCAAATAAAAAGGACAAGGGGAAACTACTTGTCTTGCAAGAAACCTCACAGTGTTTGAAGGAGGATTTTTAAGGACCCAATGTTATAGACTCATTAGAAGTATTTCTGGTTCTCCTACACATTACATATGCATTTAAAAATATTATAATCTTAATAAGTTCCAGAAATAATCAATGTTTGCAAGAAAAACATCTGGCCTGAACATGCCTATTCTTCCCTGCAGTCACCCTTTTGAAGCTGTTGAGAGGTTTAGCTGCTGCTCACTGTCTCTGAAATGCCATAAGTAAGAATTCCTGTGCCAAGTCAAATCTGTAGCCCCTTTTAGCAGAGTACAGTAGGGTATCCTGTCTCTGCCAGAGACCAGAACAGGATGCTTCAGTGAAATGAATGTGGTTATATCGAAACAGATATAATTTGGATGATTTTAGACCAAGCCTTAAGTTAGAAAAGCTCATTTTCTGCAATATTTTAGGAGAACAAGG
>VYZQ01013129.1:0-14478 GCA_013400655.1 Mystacornis crossleyi | reverse complement strand
TTTATGCTGATATGCAAATGAACCAAACCTATAAAAGTGTGAAGAACTCATGACTCATTGTCCATCTTGGGGTCCATTTTTGAATGTAGGCTCTGGCTCCACAGTGTGTACCTTTGAAGGCCTTTCAAATAAATACCTACCTTTATTCCCTTACTTCTGTCTAGTCTCTGTTTCTAGGTAGCCACTCAAGGCATCACTATCATTATTCTGATTATGCTGAGCTAATCCAGTTTGAAGAGAGAATACGGTATTTGTGGAATCAACAGTAAATAAAAATGCTTTATTGAGTTTAGCTTTCCTAACACCAAAATCTTCATGCATAAATTACTATTAACAAACAGATCCAAAGTAAGCCAAGAACATTTTAAAGATGAATACCTGAGCAAATACATCATATGCAAGCTAGAAAAGGGATTCTGCAAGTCTTGCAACAGTCAGTCAGTCTTAACGTATGCAAATAAAACATCACTATAAAAATCTTGTTTTAAATGTATGGCAAAAAAACATATTTTAAAATCTTCTTCACCCAGAAAGTATTTCTGAACTTCTCAAGACCAATAACAAAAACCTGGCTTGAAAAAAAACAAACCAAAATTCAAAAATGGAGAGTCCTGTGAATTAAATCTCTCAGACTTTTCTTACACTACCATATAGGAATTACGAATCCAGGTGACTGTTTTTCATGCTTCAATTTTTGCAGCTTTGAAGTTCTAAATAAAACCTTCATAGTTACTGTGAACACACAGCCCCCCTACAAGCCCCCCCCAAAATCCCAGGCTGAAATATAAATTATTAGTCTATCTGCATTACTTCATAGAAACCAATTTCTTTTCAATACCGAATGTCAGTTTAAATCATATTCTGATGTAGGGTGCTGTTTCTGTATGTTCCAAGTGTCAGCTGAAATAACTGATTCACTTTGCTGCTGTTGAAAACAAATTCACTGGGATTGCAAACACAAGTATAATGTTTAAACAAAAATAAACAACAACAGCAATAACAAAATACCAAAGAGAATACCTGACCACAGATGTAGACCGTCAAAGCCATAGGAATATAAGTCATCACCAACACCATTTCCTCCCCATTCTGCTCCTCCCCCTGGGTAGGGTGAGTAGCCTTCCGTTGAAGCCCAGCCCACTCGTAGATGAGTTGATTCTGCAGTCACAAAGGGCTCTAGATGGTCCACCATAAGTTCATAGTACCATTTTCTGTATTGGGCAGAGCCTTCACTAATCCCCAAGAAGATGTTGGGTCGCATGCTTAAAGAGAAAGAATAAAAATATTTATTAAAATCTTATCTCAAAGACAAGATGAACGGCTGCATACTTTTCACTGACTCAAATTTCAAGCTTGTTTTGTGTGATTAAAACAGCAGAAGTAATTTTACTTCATGGAATCACATAGATTACCAGGTTGGAAAAGACCACAAGGATCATCTGGTCCAATCTCTTTTGAAAAAAGCACAGCCAGGACAAGATGGCCCAGTACACCGTCCTGTCTTGTAAGTGTCCCATTTTAGGTAATCCACCATTTCCCTGGCAAGATTATTCCAATGACTGATTCTTGTCATTATGAAAAATGTACTCTTTTCTCCAATCAGAATCTCCCTAGGAAATACTTGTACCCATTACCTTTTGTCTTTTCCATGTGACTCCTTACAGAAAGAAAATTTCCTTCTTCTTTGTAGCAACCCTTTAAATACTGGAATGCAGTGATAATGTTTCCCCTAAGCCTTCATTTCTTAAGGCTGAACAAACTCAGTTCTCCCAGCCTTTCCTTCCATGGAAAGCTTCCCAGTCCTTTGGTCATCTTTGTGGACATTCTCTGGACCTTGTCTGGCCCGTCCAGATCTTTGCTGCATAGCAGGGACCAAAACTGACCACAGTATTCCAGGTGTGGCCTGGCAAGCACTGAATAAAGTCAGATAAAGGTTTCCTTCTCNCCCCTTGTCTCCACCCTAATGCATCAGTTTCTCTGGGAGGAGACTGTGGGGAACTGTGGAAAGGCTTGGAGAAGTATAGGTAGAAAATTTCCAGCACTCATTCCACATCAACTAAGAAAATGAAGCCAAAAGCTGACCTGCATTATATGTCAACATCTGGCTGCACCTCTAACTGGTAAAATGGAAAAAGGGATAGCTTGAGCTCCAATACTTTTCACTCGCACTCCCAAAGATTTATAGTCTTTCTTGATTCTGTCCAGGTTTCAGCTTGCAGTACCATTTATGCCCCCATGAGGAGAGTAATAATGGATAGTAATCAGTGCTCTGGACAAGTTGAGGCACCCTCTAGGCAACATGTCTGACCTTAGCTCCCAGAAGGCAGCATTTTTAGTTATTTCTTCATTCAGTTATTCTGGTGAAAATGGTCTATACATTTTAAGTGAAAAAATGTTCGCTTCAGTAACTGAAACAGTGTCCTCACTCAGATACCGATAATAATTAGTTTATGTGTTTGAATATTTAATAGATGTTAAATCCTGCAAAAAAAAAAACCCCACAGCTATTCACCAGTTATCAATGTAAATGTAGTAAGTACACATTGCAGGTTTAATTTTACATAGCAAACTGCATTCCGTAACACTGATTATACATTCAAAAGAATAACATTTTAAAAGATAAAAACGTGAAGTGTCAATCTATTTCAAAATTCTCTTGTACCTCTTCCTTCTTTCCAAGTCCTGTATAACCCAGTAATTTGCAGTGGTTGTAGAAATCCTTAATATCTATTCATACTGCTGCTGGTTTCACAGTACTTCACAAGACTACTGAAAAGGCCAGCTACTACTGTGCTTATTCAATAGCCAGCTAAATAGCAATATGTAGAGTCATATATCTAAAGGTCACAAGGGGGAAAAAAGGAAGAAAAACTATGCTTTTCTAATATGATTTTTGGGATAATATTGAATACAGACTCTCATCCCAAAAAAGTCTGTCTCCAGACAGTCATTTCTGTGTCAGCTGTGTACTAAGAAAGCCATTCAATCTTGAATTAAAGCCATAGAGCACAGAAGTATCCAAAATCAATACTAGCTATATTTCTTCAATGGTTGGCTACCCATATTGCAAAAAATCTTTTAGACTTCTAGACTGAGTGTATGTAGTCTTCACATTGCTCTACTGGACTGGGTTATTACTTGTATAAACATTTTCTTTCTACATTCAAGCTGACTAATTAACAAAAATGTAGCTCTAAGCTAGTCCCAGGGTGCTTTCTGGTAGAGGGAATGATGGGAGGAGGAAGAAGGGCTGGTATAGGTGGTTAAATACAAGTGTAAAAGCAGACTTTACTGACCTAGTTGCTTATAAAATAACTAGTTTTATCAGAAGCACATGGGTTCTCTTCTGCCAAATGTTTAAGGATAGTCTTCACATTGTTCCAAGTAAAAAATTTAATGACCTTAAAAACAAAATGTGTTTGACAAAAGATATCTTCCAGAAAAGTCATATTATTTGTAAATTATTTTCAAGATCACCAATTGAATCTTTTCTGCCTGAACACAGTAGCACCTTATAATGCTTTTGTCCAGACTTCACAATTGAATCAACCTAATCAGCCAAATTACTCTCGTTCAAAAGTGGTTTGTGAATAGAATTTTCCAGTTCCCTGGAAAAGTATGTTAAACAGCAACATCTTAGAAAGTTCCAGTAATACCTCAGAAAGTTCTTTTGCCAAATATTTTTGGGTCAAGGTATGCATGTCTTAGTCTAACACTAAATTTCCTCAATGTTTCCTTGGTCTTACTGACTTTTGAAAAAATAATAATTCTTTTCCTTATAACTGCAAGAATAAGAATCTTCTCATTCACTATTTTCTAATGCAAAGCAAAAATATGGAACGACTAATTTGCTTCTCCTACCACTGTGTTTGGGAAAGAGAAGTTTACTTTCCTTGTATGAGATCCAAAGTCATCTCAGAAGCTCAATCATAGGATTGCAGAATCATTGAGGCTGGAAAAGACCTCCATGATCATTGAGTCCAACCTTTGATCAAATATCTTCATGACAACTAAAACACAGCCCTATGTGCCATGTCCAGTCATTTCTTGAACACTTCCAGGGATGATGACTCCACCATTTCCCTGGGCAGCCTGTTCCAATGCTTAACCACCCTTTCCATAAAAGTTCTTCCTGATGTCCAGCCTGAACCTCTCCTGGTACAGCTTGATGCTATATCCTCTTGCCCTGTGACTGGTTGCTTTGGAGAAGAGGCTCACCACCACTTGGCTACAGCCTTCTTTCAGGGAGCTGTGGAGAGTGATAAGGTCTCTCCTGAGCCCATTCTTCTCCAGATTAAACAAACCAGTTTCCTCAGACACTCTTCATAAGACCACATCCTTCAACAGCTCTGTTCTGTTCTCTGGACATGCTCCAGTCCCTCAATGTCCTCCTTGCAGTGAGGGGCCCAAAACTGAACACAGTATTCCAGGTGTGGCCACACCAATGCCAGGTAAAGAGAGACAATCTGTTCCCCAGGTCCTTTAGCCTGAAGTAGCCTCCTTATAAAATATAGTATGGGTTTTCTATGCTTTTCAGAATCTAATAAATCTTATGAACTCTGAATTACAAGTACTATTTCTGTGTTTCAATTTTCATTCTCAATCAATGACTGAGACTTTAAAAAATAAACAAGTTTGAGACAGAAGATCCCACAGATCTTCACACAAAGCCACATTCTTTGGCCTCAGCATAAATTAAAACTCTGGAAAAATATTTACTTAATAATATTTGTAAATTATACTTTACCAATTTAAGATGGTACTAGCTTCATCTTGTTATTAATGTCTGCTTGAAGGTAGCTTCTAAAACTCTGCCAGTGGAAGGAAGGGTGAAGGTACTCTCTAAATATTCCAGGCACTGGTGATGGTGATTGGCACTAAATTCTTAATTTTGACCAAAGATGATTAGGAAATCCTCCCAAGATCATAAACATAAAGGCAATCACAGGACATCAACTGACAATACTTTGAATGTCCAGTTAGATCTAGACCATAATCTTTAGAGGAGACTACAGCTTTGCAGACTTAAAACAGTTTTGGGCAGCTATAGCTTGTGACAGCTCTCTTTGACCCACATTTCAAATTTAATCACTACTGCAAAGGGAATTTAAAATCTTAGTAAGAATAAAATATCATAACAAAAGTTTTGGAAGTAAAAGAGATTTTCTGTAGTGACTATTTTTTTTAAGCAAAAGTTGGGTTTTTTGCTTTGTTCATAGATACAGCTTTTTTGCTTTTTCTTTGTACCTGCTCACATGGTTGACAAGACGTGTCTGTAAGAGCAGATCTCTTCCTGGCAGGAGATTATCACAGATTAGATGTTGATTAGACCTCACAGCTACTCCATGACAAACACAGAGAGAACACAAAACATCCAAAACCTGAAAAAAAAAAAGATTCTTTTAAATACTTTTTAATTATCATTGTTAATTACTTCAGGTAATGTACTGCTCTATACCTTGTTACTGGAAGACATGTAATGGTATGTAATTCATCCAACACAGTGGTTTTATTTTAGAACAATTCGGAAATTCTCCTAACATTAAAATATTATTCCCACTTCCCTTGAGAACTGGTATACATCAATGGTTTTGCCAAAGAGAAGGTAACATTCCTCTTTGCTTCTTCTAACTGCTCATATACATTTTAGGAAAAGTTTCATTCTTCATTATCAAAACAGCATTAAAGTATTTGAAATTAACCTCCAAACAGAAAAATGAGCTTGCTTTGTTCACAAACGTTCATCTAAATATACTTGTTTAGTCTTTACCTACCTTATGGTTTCTTCCATGCTTGTCCAAAAGACAGATGATTGACTTAATATGTCCTTCCTTAATAATGTTTAGAGCTTCTGGGCTTTCCACCAACACACAGTGTAACACCTCTAGAATTCCTGGGGGGAAAAAAAATATTTTTTCAAAGTGCATATAAAGTCATAACTGTACATAATAGTTCACAATCTGTTGCACAGTAACATGAAATAGTTTCAAAAATCATGGTGTATGAAAAACAAATCCAATAAAGCAGCATGAAGAATTGCCACGAAGAATCATAAATGTTTCTCCACAATGGGGAAATAAAACAAGGCCCTGGACCAAGTCAACACCTGCTTTTAGAATCTTCTACCTTTGGAAAGACAAGTACTGTACATGCAGTTCATCATTATCAGTTGCTGAAGTTGTTGCCACCATAAGAAAATGAGAAATCAAAGGGGCTGAAGGAAAGCTGAGAAGCAGTCTTAAATCTAGAGATATGCAATTCCCATTAGCAATGTACAGCTCTCATCATTCTGTCTTCAGCCCTTTATTCATTCAAGCCATGTCTCCAAACACCCAGCCTAATCCTTGCAAAGCAAAATCCATAGCATGAGTCTTCTGCTCTCGGCCATACTCTTTCCATTAAAGGAGAACGTAGCACTGCAATTCCCCTTGATATGGGAAAAATAGTGTTTTTATCTGATGGTTCTGTCTTAGTAAGAGTACTGTGGACTGTCTTTGATCCTTGTGAGGAAGACAACATCAGCTGCTACGAATAACCTACAGCACCATCATCATTTATCCCCATACTATTTAATGTTTTTTTCCAGAAGTCTGGAGGAACATATGCTGTCATTACTAATAAAGAGTAGGGGTTATTCAAGGACTGAAATGTAGAGAAGCTGGAAGACAACAGATACAGTGACAATTTGATTCATCCAGTAAACAGGTTTCAAACAAAATGTGTTGTTTAATATACTTGAAGACAGAGTCATGCATATGTAAACAGAAAATGGAGGTAGATAATGAGCTAGAGGTGAACTCCCAAAGTGATTCTACAGCCCTGAAGGCTGAAGCACAAGAAGCCTCAACTATAAATTAAAGAACATACTAAACCTGAATTTGGCAGTGGTATGATCTGGGATGCAATAGATGTGCACTTCCACTATTCCACCATTCTATGTTTCTGTGAATACTGACAGTAACAATATTGTTTAAGAGGATAAAAACCTAAGAGTCATGAGAGCAAGCTAAAAGAGTAGATGATCTGTAGAAACACAGCAGTAGCACAGTCCACCCAGCCTGCCAAATAGACTAGGTCAGAGATCACTGACCATGGTAAAAGTACCTAGGGAGATTAAAAAAGTGGTACAAAAGGATCCTTACTCTAGAGAGGTAATCCGTAACAAGATCAACAACTTTGTGTGTCACAGCGATCTGGGAATTCACAAAAATCATTACATTCGAAACATGGTAACTGGATGTGTGCCACCTGTCATTGTAGCACTGAAACACACTTTATAAATATAAATAGTAATCCAGTATTAAATGATACCAAATAAGTATGGCAATCATATCCTTGGAATTTTCTATAGGTAGAGTCATAAAATAGTACACAAAGTTCATTTTCTAATCCTAATGTTTTCAATAACAGAAGTAAAAATACTTTGAAGATGTAAACATTGAAGAATAAATGCATGCTATCAGTTAGATCCAGCTGCCCTAGCACCTTCCTGAATTACTATAGCATCTGATTGCTAATTAACAAATAAGTTTCATTTCCTGTGTTTCAGGAAAAAAATCGCATCTGAGTGTACTGTGTCTGTTCCGATTGATTGATTTTTAGATTGTCTACATTAAAGAAAACTAGACTTGTCCCAATTTCATTGGCGTTGCTCGAGGCAGTAAAGCAGTAAGCATTTGAATTTAATACAAATATCACAAACACTATGATATGCAGAGTTCATGGTAAGGAGAGTGAAATTTTTCTTAACGACTAATGGATGAAAGGAAACATGTATTTTCAGGACAATTTGTTGACTTCTCTAATGTCACACTGTAGAATACTAGAATAAAATGCATACACTTAAAAAAAAATCCTCAAAACCTGGTATTATCTGGTTCCAAAAAACCTTAACTTGGAGCATATTCGTGTTAAAGAAACTTCCCTGTCCAACCATCCAGTAGCCACCCTGGCAGTCACTTTGCACCACCTGAGCTTGGACCTTGGCCCCTTCACAGCTACACACCCCACGGTTGCACAGTCAGACCAGGTTTCCTCACAAGCTCGACCCCAGGTTTCTCATAGCAGAGTCTCAGATGTCCCAGTCCTTAAAATAATTTTATTGTGGTGCAACAACTAACAAAATAACAACTCAAGCTGGGTGCTACCGAGGACAGATGCTGAACAGGAACCTGAGATTATCTCAGGTGTTTAGAGCATGGTGCCAATAACACCAAGTCTGTGGGGTCAACCCCTGTGCAGACCATTCACTTAAGAGTTGGACTCAGCAATCCTTTTTGTACCTTCCAACTCAGAACAGTCTGTGAATCTGTAGGCACCTGGGCTTTTATACCCTTCCAGTCTAAGCATGCCGAACTCTGGGGGTCTTTGATTCCTGCCATGTCTCTGAGTGTCACCTGCCAGGGCCACAGGTTCCTGGGACCCTGGGACCTTTGCTATGCGAAGACTCGGCAGTTCAAGTCTTCTCATCTCATCCAGAGCTCAACTGGCCGCTCACACTGCAGGCTGCAAACAGAGCTTNGGTCATGTGTACCCCAAATCCTGTCCCCTATTGGTCACTTTGAATGTAGCCCGCGGGAGTTCTGTACTTAAGGGAGTGTTCACGGGACCCTGGGGGGTTGTTCCAGACCTGTTCGGGGGGCAGTCGCTGTCGGAGGCCCTGCCGGGCTCCGGCCATGTGCGGCCAGGGGGAATAAAACCTGAAAACATCTATCAAATATCGTCTCCTTGATTCTTCCACGGGCCAAGGCTGTCTCCCAGGGAAAGGTTGCAGCCACCCCACTGCAACATTTGCTATGTGAAGACTCGGCAGTTCAAGTCTTCTCATCTCATCCAGAGCTCAACTGGCCGCTCACACTGCAGGCTGCAAACAGAGCTTCCTGCACTGAATGTATTCCTCAACATTAGATTACTAACTTGCTGTATTCTACCTTTTTACCTATGTTTTAATGCCTTTAAAATTATAGTAGGGCTAGTTAATCTCGTCTGGAATATATTTCAGCGGAAAGACTAATTTAATCTTAATTTATGGATTGAACAGACAGCTGAAGCATTTGCATTGCAGCTCTGTGATATCTCACTTGTAACACAGTCTACTCTCGGACATATTTCTAACTGGACAGATAATAAATTTCCTTCTTTTGCTTCAGTGAAGCTCAGAAAATGAATCAATTTCTCATCAAATTTTCACAATCAATTCAAAGTTGCTATTTATATATTTAATGCCTTTTTCTGTTTTCATAACGCTTTTAGTTCAAGTAGAAGAAAAAAGTAAAAACTGGAATTTTATAGATAATATTTGGTAGCATCACATCTTTATCACAACACATTCAAGAAAACACATGCAGGACATGTAGCTGACAACTTTAATGTTGAAGGTGAGCTTAATTTTGGTGTGATTAGCAGAATGTGGTGTTTCTTCCTCATAAACACTTTACCTTAAAAAAAAATTATTTTACGTGAATATATGTATACAAGTATTCTTATTTTAAAGGTTTAGAAGCCAGTATTTCTCCCTATTGAAGATCTACCACTGTAAATTAAAACAGTGAATATCCTCAGCACATCAAGCCAAATAAAGCTTAAAATCTGACAAGTAAGCATCCCACATAAAATCACAAAATTACATTTACATACTAAAAGCTAAACCTACTGTGCCTCTCAAGATAACTAAAACACAGCCTAATTAGCATCTTTTATAACTGACTCCCTCAAAACCAGAAAAGTCTTTATTGTAAAATCAGTTTTGGAGGCAACATGGAAGTTATGTTACCAGTACACAAACAGGGATGGAATACAAGTGACTCAGAACAAAGGAGTATTGCAAATATTAGTACATTCGGAGTTCTTGCAGGACATCAGGAGGTTCACCACCCAGAGCGACTAGTGTCAGACTACTGCTGCAGTTCACAGAATGCCTCTCATACCTTACTATACTATCATTAACAATTAAGTTTTTAATTTTCGAATCTTTTTTGTTTGAAATTAAAATTTAAAAATACATACATACATAAGAGAAACCATGTAACACAGCAGTTTTAGAGCTGTCATAAGAAATTTCGTTTTATGACGAAACATTTCCCATGTTGTTGGTCAGTTCATCTCAGGAACAGATTTATGGCAAATAAACAAAATGCCCATGAATGTTTAATGACAAAGCTGAGGGGAACACAAACACCTTGTTTACTATAGAACACATCTGTTCTCGCAGGTGCTGCTGATGATTGAATACAACTAAGGTAAGAAATTTATTAATATATGCCAAATGGTGGCCTGCACTGAGACAACTCCTGGAACTACTTGGAATACTCAGCAATAGCAGAATATTTATCATTTATTAATGCCACAGTAAAAGGCTGTGTTATGCCTGTGACATTTTTTTTTTAACCAGTCTAATGTAAAACAAAGACCTTTTGCAATGGGCGACAGACTGACCTTCCTTCCTTCCTTCCTGGCCTTAATATTTCAGAGACTCTTGAGCACACCATCTATCTGTGGCAGACGTATAATTGAGGAATGGAAAGAACAGTATGGGGAATGCAATTTCAGTTCCTGAGGACAACACTTTAATCAATCATTATGTTCCTTCCAATTCATGGAACAGCACATGACACTAAATGAAGAAGATGATGGGAATTACAAATATGTAACTGGAGAGGTAGTTTACAGTGTTATTGTAACTATCTTGCCCATTGTTCTGACTACAAACCTTCCTGCCCTTCGAAATTACTGTAGCATTATTATAAAAAAGAAGCCTTGAAATGCTCTCATCTTCCAAAAAAATAGTAAAAAGTTCTATATATAAAGCAAAACAGTCTCAACTGCAACTGAAAAACATTTCTTGTTAACTTTAAATAGAAATTTACACCTCAGGAGCAAAAAGAGGTGATTCAAAAGGAAATGTATATGTATTACGTATGTAAACACTGTTACATGGAACAAATTATACCCATTCCATATGACTATTTTTATATTTAGTTTGATGCAAATTCTGAAAAACATGCAGAATTACAAAGAAAAGGGAAGACGCTAGAATCAGAAAGCTAATTAATATGACTTACACTATTGAACGGCTATTTTATCAAATGCTTTATTTGCCTGAATTAAAAGGTAATACCATGTCCAACTGGTCAAGGAAAAGGCAGGACTGCCAGAACTTAATGCAGAACTACAACTGAAACCAATATGTAAAAAATGTTACAAATATAAATCTCACTTTATTAACATCATTTACTCTCTCATAATGAGAACTTCATTATAATTAGGCAAAAAAAGTTTATCACCAATTTTTTAAAAATTGGAACTGGTCAAATAAGGAAGTTAAAATTCTTAAAAGCATACCAGAAGAGGCTTCCAGTCTTTCTAATCTGCTGATCAACCAATCAAGAGATCCAGAAAATTGAGCACAGTTTTTACGATTTCCTCGAATCAGAGCCGCTATTGGGGAAAGAGAGAGAAATTACATCACAGTTATGACTGCTTTTAAATTTAAATAATTGCTGTCTTCTCTTGTCAGAAAGGATCCAGTAAAATAGAGTCTTAACCTTTAAGTATTGATGTTCTAGATATAAATTTAAATATTGTAAGTGATAGTTAGAATTCAGCATAAGAAATACCTTTGATATCAAATTGGCCTTTAAGGAATTTGAATTATTTTGGCTTTACAATCATCTCAATAATCCCTGCAAAATGCTCTAAGTGGATAAGCCAGTAGTGACACCACAGAATTCATCTGCAACTATAGAAACAATTTTCTGTAAAACAGTTTTCTTATAATGACAGAAAACATTGGAAAAGCAGAGTGTGAAGCCAACAAAATAGATGATGAATGCAAATTATTTTCTACTGATACAATACATTCGTTCAAGAGTTATAGGAACCAAAACAAGATAGATGTCCAGGAACTGTTTGCCATACTTTTGACAAGGTTGTAGGGAGGAAGTAACTGTTTTGAGTCTGTTTCACCCTCATGCTTTAGGCTGAAGAATGAAGTAGACTGAATCCATGCACTGACTTGGTGGTCATAACTGAACTGAAATCTCCTTGAACACTGCAGGCACCCACAAGCTTGCCCTGTCCTGGATTATGTGCATCTGCAGGTATGTGCATACACACAAACTCTCAGAGAAGCATCTGCTCTACCCCAAAAAAGGGCTGAAGAACAAACATTTCTGTTTGGCATGTAGAACATCACAAACCGATTTTCTTAAGATTGTTTTCCAGTGCTGCTAACAGATTATTTCAATCTGAAATTTCTGTGATTATTTCCAACAATAGAGACTGTGGGTCCTGCTAAGAGGCAACAGCCTCTTAAAATCTAAGTTTTGTTGTTGCACAAATTCACTGTATTATATTTCAACTATGTTTTTATGCTGCTTTAGTTATAGAAGGTTAAACTTAGAGACTTATGAAATTACTATGACATGAAACTATTTGCAAAGAGGAAGAGCAATGTTGGAGCTAATGGCAAACAAGCCACTGCACTGACAGTTCTGTAAACTAGCAATTTCCTCATCAGTTTTTGATGAGGAAAACCAAAACCTAACAGCAAAACAAACAAAAAAAACCCTTTTTCGTGCTGTATTATATAATAAAAAATATGCACCCTGAAATCTTACACTTTTAGTTAATCATGACCACAGTTATTTGAAAATAGTTGACAATCATAAGAGGGGGAACATCTTGTTAAAACACACAGACTAGAACTAAGGAACATCTGTTTCTGAAAGTGACTTTTTTAATTGGTTATAGGCAAGCCACACAATCTCACTGTGCTTCAGGTAGGAAGATAAAATGAAGGCAGTAACAGTTCAGTGCTTAACACATCACTAAATTTAACTTCATTAACAGTAATGAGACACAGATGGTTTCATAAATGCTGCTCAGCACAAACTTGTGAAAGGTTAGTATTCGTTCGTTAAAGCGTGCATTAAATGAAGCAAACAGACACTTAAAACTGAAAAGAAAAAATAACATCCCACAGTTGCTTTTCCTGTTGCCTACTACTCTGAACAAGACCGGCATTCCGTTTTAAAGAAATAAAAACCATGATGTGGTCAGTCAGACATTAAAGTCACATCACTGTGTATACTCCTGCACATTCTTTTGTAATGCAAAAGGATCTAGTACAAGTTCACAGTGAATGTATGTATTCGTACTAGAGAATGGACAGATTTTTTAGTAGATGTCAATTATTTCAAATTGAAAGACAGTATACTTAGATTGAATGTAAGGAAGGATATTTTTGCAGTCGGGGTGGCTGGACTAGATGATCTTTAAAGGCTTCTTGTTATCCAAACTATTCTAAGATTATATGATTTTTATATGTGAGAGTATCCAGTCTCAATGTCTGTAAATGCCTTAATTCTCATCACAGTGAAATACAAGACAACATCAATGATATGACAAAAGACTTGAATTCTGGCATCACAGTTTACTTTCACTTATGTGCATTCTCAAAAAACAAAGTACTGTTTGCTCAAGCAAGACTGAGCAAGCAATATCCATTTGTCATCCACGTAATTACTGTACAGATCCAGCAGTATTCAGAAGAGAGCAATGTACGAATTCAACATAGCCAGATCAAAGCCAGGCTTCCTAAGCATTAGCTGCCAGAAGATAATGCAGTTAGAGAAGTAACGTCAGAGGGTAGGAGGGGAACAGAGACTGGGAAGTCAACAAATCTTGTGTGTTCTCATCATTACAATTCCATGGAAGCAATACTTTGTACAAAACAAGCAGACTCTTCAGAAGGAATTTTCTAGCCTTGCCAACTGGAAATCAAGCCACTACTTCCTCCAGTCTGCACCGTGCTTAATGTAACAAGAGATAAACTAAACTGTAACAAAAATTCAACTCTACCCTACATCTATGAATAACCAAACCACAGAATTTTATACTCCATCATCTAAGACCTACACCCCAAAAGGTCATCGTTTGATTCATGGAGATGTTAACTCTCTGGAACTAGTCTGGATACTTTTATAATTCCTGACATAACTTCTTTATTTGATTATTAATACATCAAATAACTGCAAATGCAAAAATCTTGCTTCATTTGTATTCTAAATTTCTACACAGTGAAAATTCTTCTGTACTAAAACAGTTATGTTCCTCTTTATTATTCACTATTCTGAGCTGAAACTATCCAAGTAATCTATAATATGTCTTACCAAGTAATTCATACAAAGAATTCAGAATAGACTTCCATGCTTCTCCAGCTTCCTTCCCAGCCACATCTGCAAAGTGAGCTGCACTGCTGTATACATTCAAGCGATCAATACATTCAAGAACAAGGTTGATCATACCCTAAAAATGAAAAAGCTCATATCGTCAGAGGAAAAAAAGAAGTATTTTTAGATGCAAACACAAAAGATTTTCAGAAATCTAAGAAAACGAAACGTGGAAGACAGGATATGCAAAACACAAGAATATACATGTGAAGTCAAACAAGCAATCCCAATGGAAGACTTTCCTTGA
>VYZQ01013128.1:0-11712 GCA_013400655.1 Mystacornis crossleyi | reverse complement strand
CTCCATCTACTGAGAAATTAGTCAACACAACTTAAAGTTTCCCCTGGGTGAGAAAATGTCATAGATTCATAGAACAGTTTGGTTTAGAAGGGACCTTAAAGGCCATCTTGTCCCAACCCCCTGCCATGGGCAGGGACACCTTCTACTACACCAGGTTGCTCAACTGTAGCTGGATCAATATCAATAGAATTACCTGGCTTAATCGTTTTAGTAATTCTAATGTTATTTTGTCCCCTGTGAGCAGGAAAAAAAAACTGTTATCTTTCTGGGAGACCTCATGTAGATATCAGATGGCCTTGGATGGTTTGTAACCAACCAGATGGGAGTCATTCTTTTCTCCCAGGTAACAAGAGACAGGAGGAGAGAAAGTGGTTTCAAGTTTCACCAGGGCAGGTTTACACAGGATACTGGGGAAAATGCCTTCACTGGAAGGGTGTTCATGCACTGGAACAGACTGTTCAGGGCAGTGGTGGAGTCATTGTTTGTGGAGGTATTCATAAAGCAGGCATCACAAACATCACAATACCACAACAACTCCATGAGGTCTGGTTTCCTCCCAGATTCTCAGGCCACTGAGTACCAGAGAAATGGGCTTTTCCTCTTCCCTTCCACTAAACTTTGAGTTTTGGCTAGTTCTGACAGTCATGAATTTTGCCTGTGTTCATTGCTGGTTTTACATGGTGTGGTTGGTTGCTGAACAGAGTGCCAGACCTGCTATGCATAACTAGAAACAACTGGTACTTCTTTTAATTTAAAAATTCATCAGCTCTGTCCATCAAGAGGAACAGTGGTTTCTTAACTGCTGGAGAGCTGCAGGATGTGCCCAGAAACTGGAGTCTGCAGGACCAGGACAAACATAGTTAATACGTGAAGAGGTGAAATCTCACATGAAATGGTGTGCTGTCAAAAATATGACTTTGTGGAGAAAAATTGTACCATTATTCATCTTAGACATGAATATTTGCAGGAGGATGACCTCACTGCTAAATTCAGGTATTCAAAATTAATAATAAAAATGTCCCTCCAAAATTTTTACATTTAACACATTTCACTTTAGATTTTTAATTCTTTTTTTGAACCTGTAATTTACATTTTTATTAGGTANACCTTCTACTACACCAGGTTGCTCAACTGTAGCTGGATCAATATCAATAGAATTACCTGGCTTAATCGTTTTAGTAATTCTAATGTTATTTTGTCCCCTGTGAGCAGGAAAAAAAAACTGTTATCTTTCTGGGAGACCTCATGTAGATATCAGATGGCCTTGGATGGTTTGTAACCAACCAGATGGGAGTCATTCTTTTCTCCCAGGTAACAAGAGACAGGAGGAGAGAAAGTGGTTTCAAGTTTCACCAGGGCAGGTTTACACAGGATACTGGGGAAAATGCCTTCACTGGAAGGGTGTTCATGCACTGGAACAGACTGTTCAGGGCAGTGGTGGAGTCATTGTTTGTGGAGGTATTCATAAAGCAGGCATCACAAACATCACAATACCACAACAACTCCATGAGGTCTGGTTTCCTCCCAGATTCTCAGGCCACTGAGTACCAGAGAAATGGGCTTTTCCTCTTCCCTCCCACTAAACTTTGAGTTTTGGCTAGTTCTGACAGTCATGAATTTTGCCTGTGTTCATTGCTGGTTTTACATGGTGTGGTTGGTTGCTGAACAGAGTGCCAGACCTGCTATGCATAACTAGAAACAACTGGTACTTCTTTTAATTTAAAAATTCATCAGCTCTGTCCATCAAGAGGAACAGTGGTTTCTTAACTGCTGGAGAGCTGCAGGATGTGCCCAGAAACTGGAGTCTGCAGGACCAGGACAAACATAGTTAATACGTGAAGAGGTGAAATCTCACATGAAATGGTGTGCTGTCAAAAATATGACTTTGTGGAGAAAAATTGTACCATTATTCATCTTAGACATGAATATTTGCAGGAGGATGACCTCACTGCTAAATTCAGGTATTCAAAATTAATAATAAAAATGTCCCTCCAAAATTTTTACATTTAACACATTTTACTTTAGATTTTTAATTCTTTTTTTGAACCTGTAATTTACATTTTTATTAGGTATGTCAACTTTTCTCAGAATGATATTAACTAAAATTCTTTTTATATCTGCTTCTCGTCCTGTTTTTTAGTGAAAGTTGCAGTGGGTAATATTTTTCTCATTCTTGAAACTACAGTTTTGAAGGAATTAAAAATATTGTGATGCTTCCAACAGAAATGTTAAAATCAACATCACATTTATTTGTGTTAGTTTTAACAACTTCATGAATTCCAGAATAAGGATATTTTTTTGTGCCAGAATCATGGGATGAAAATCTGTGTATAACCATTATGTATAGAGGCCTTCTAAGATTAGATATTATAATCTTTGATTCTTTAAGAAAACTTAAATAAACTGGAAAATACAGGCATGGCATGAGTCTCCTCAGAGAATACAGCATATCAGTGACAGATAAAGAAGCAGAGCTCAAATCAGTTTGATCCTAGTGCTTTTCTCTTTCTAAAGTACCCAAGAATATTCTCCAAGGGTCCCCTAGCTGCCCCAACTTCACCAACACATGATACAATTTTTTTTCAGTAAGTTTTTTTCCCTAGAGTTACTGTAGGTTTGGGTTTGTTTGCTTGTTTGTTTGTTTTATTGGGGTTTTGTTAGGGCTTTTTGTTATTGAAGAGAGGTTNTTTTTTTTGGTTTTTTTTGGTTTTTTTTTTTTTTTTTTTTTTTTTTTTTTTCTGTTTGGTTCAAAGCTATACACTGTATTTAAGAAATGAGGGGCAATACAGACACCTTATGCATTCTGTGAATCTTGAAAAGGTCATGTTTAGGACATGAAGGAGACGTGATGGGACCAGGACTCTTAGCACATCTGAAGAATATCTTTACTACATACCACAGCATCAGAGCAACACATGGAGAGGTCTCCACAAGAAAAAAGACTGATAAGTGTTATTTTCTTAACCTTTCATAATATCCCTCTAGTGGCTGGCAGCATCTTCAGCACAGAATGATTTTCTTTAAATTCATCAAGCTTATATTTAGAACTTTCTCAGAGCAATTGAGACCATATTCA
Source organism: Mystacornis crossleyi (assembly GCA_013400655.1). Lineage (NCBI taxonomy): Eukaryota > Metazoa > Chordata > Aves > Passeriformes > Timaliidae > Mystacornis > Mystacornis crossleyi. The sequence continues at coordinate 8,636 of VYZQ01013128.1, read as the reverse complement.
GTATTTAAGAATACCTGTAAGGAAACTTCTTATTCATGAAGAGTTGTAATTATTTTGATGGTGTAGCATATAATCTGTGTAATATCTCTTTATACATTCCAATTTTGGAAATATGAGTTCTATAGTAATTTTGTAGCAGATGATGCTTTTTTGTATGAAGAAGCTGGGACTTTAGCACAGGTATCTCTCAGCAGAACCCACTATTATTGTATATAGCTAGAAAAAAAATCTGGATAGTTGGTAGCTACTAGGAAACTCAGTTCCTGTGTTTCTACAGTTCTGCAGGAGTAGTCCCAGGAGCCCTCACGTGCTTCATGCTGCCTTCAGGACAGCCCGCACAGCTGTCTTGGGAAGAGGAAGGGGGAAGATTTCTTGGTATCCAGACCCTCGGCACAACCAGGCCTTGCTGCCTGAAGTATTTCCAGGTGGAAAGTATGAGAGCCAGTCCTGACCTTTGTCTAGGTCATAGACAAAGCTGCTAACAAACCAGGGAAGGAAGAGCACAGGTGTTCTGGCACCCGGGTTGTCATTCCAGCCACTGCACCTCACTTCCTCCAAAACAAAATGGTACTGCTTGGTTTTGGAAGGTAAGTGACTGAAGTTCTTTGGTAGGGAAAAGTTTTTGGAGTGCTGATCTCATGCGTGAGTCCTGGCGAGTTCCCCTAAGTACAGCAACAAAAATCTCACATGTTTTCATCCAGAATTCCTGGGGTGTGTTCTGAAGCTGCCATCCCTCCTCTCTTGTCTTCACGCTGTGATCAAACAAAGAGAGCGCTTGATTTTTCCATCTTCTGTAACTCTTCATTATTTATTAGTAATTTTGAGGTGCTGAGCACTTCTGTGAGATGCTGAGCACCCTGACGTTTCAGTGATTGCCAATTAGAGGTGTGCAGCACCCCTCAACACTGTGACTCACAAGAGCGACTGTGTTGAAAGGGAAGTCTTGTCCTGTTAATTACAGGTTCAATTAAAACACAACCCACATCCAGAGTACAACTCAAGAGGAAACTCAATGCACAGCACATTTGACATGTATAAGAGACAAATAGGCCTTTTTATTAGTTTGAAGGTTAACGTGTTCATTAGATTATATCAGTTCATTATATAATTGTGCCCATGCCTGCAGTATGATACGTAGCAATCAAGAGAAGCATTTCAAGAATAAAATAAAAGGAAAAAATAAATTACATTAATTGTTGAGTATGAACAGTTAAGAAGATGAACTAGAATGCAAGTTAATTTTTTCAGATATTGTAGGCCCATTTCATCAAGGCAAAAAAAATAATTTTTTTGAGATGCAAATAAAATTGTAAAGCAAGTTGTCTTAGAAGGCACGGAGATGCAGATTTGGGCTGACAATGTTTATGATGACCACAGCTTTCTTGTTTTCCCCCTTTACCCTAACATAATTGCTTTTGACTGGGCAAATCATGTTGTTCTTGTTGTAATGTCATTGCGATTTATGATTCCATAAGGCAGTTGAAAAGATTTTTTGTTTTTATATACTTTGCATTTCATTTTAATGCTATCTAAGGAAATTGCATACCTAAAGCTGTACGTGTTACTTTTTATTAAACACCAAATGGTATCATCCTTCTCCCCCCCTCCCCCCCATTTCTTGATTACAATCAAGATGCGTTTTAGATTTTATTACAGAATCACTTTCCTATTCAATTAGAGCCTTAAGGTTAATTTCCGCTTTTACTTCGCACTAAATGTCAAGCTTAATGCAGATTTTACATGAATGTAGGGGAAACCCATCCACAGGGGTTACACACAGCCTTGTGGGAAGCTGTACACACAGCACCAAAAAAAAATTCTGATCCTGGAATGCAAGATATGACACAGACTGCATGAAGTCCATTGGGAGTTTCGTAGCAATTTCAAGTGAAATGTACTCAGGTACCATGACAGTAGTAGAAGATTTTACCATAAAAAATATTATATATAGATAAAATGTAGTTGAGGACTGCTCTGCCAGCAGCCAGGCTGTGTGACATTCACCTAGTGTGGGAAACTTAACATTTTATTGAAGCCTTCCTCCCTCATGTGGCTCCCTGCAACCAAAAGAAGCATCCTGAGGATTCTTCTTGGAGGCTCAAAAGAAGTCAGAGGTCCCTATTTCTCACATAGATTTGGATAATTATTATTTCTCCCACTAACTTGTATTAAGAGTTTGATCATTTCCCAAATAAAAATACATTAAAGGCTCACAGGTATAAGGAAGAAAAAAAATAACAAAATACTTACCATGTTAAAATTCCTCATTAATGTCTTTGTAATGAATTATTTATTCTAAAAATTATAATAGAATGTAAATAAGAAAACACTGATGTTTCAGTCATTTTCTGAGCACAAAGGCTTTGCCACATCCGAAACCTTACAGATTTGTGAAATGAATTTGTAACACCTCATGACAGCACATGTTATTATCTCACAGAAAGTTGTGCATGGAAACTTCCAAATACTGTCTTTTTCCATGGGTAGTTCTGGTTAGAAAATCGATTTCTTTTTCTTCAGAAGATAATTTTTTTGTCTTCTTTGACTTTTCCCACCGAAAACTTTCTTCATTCTCTTTTTCTTCCCCCTCCCTTCCCTGACAAGGAAACAGAAAAAAGAAATAATCAGAGTCTCAAATTTCAACAGTTTTCATTTAAAGTTTTCAGTAAGGTCTACTTACGGGGACAAAAAATGATGCAATGGATATTATATTCATGCTCTATATTTTTAATATTTTCACTCTCTTTTAGGGAATTATTAATAGAGAAATGCTCTCAATGTCTGTAAGAAGAATGGAATTTTAGCCTTGCCTTTTTGAAGGGACATAAGAAACCAATGTGCAAGACAGGTACTGAGGGATTAAAGCATCAGAATGTAAGACTAAAACATATAAAGAAAAAGAAATTACCACAGGCCTAATAAGCTATTAATGTATATCTTTATCTATTGCAAGCAAAGGGTTCTATAATAAAAAGTGTGCACACACAACCCTACATAAATATATACACACAGACTTATAAAATAATAATTTGTATGTGTAACCCAATGGGAAACCAACCGAGATATTCAGATTTAACTGACAAGTAGTAGCTGCAAAGCTTCTGATATATACCTAAGGGGCAACATTTTAGAAAAGAGATAACAAGAAGATATTATATTAATATTAATAAAGTTTTATTTCCAAAGGGAAGATATGATCAAGTACTTTGCTTTCTAGACTGCCTTTTTTTCTTTCTTTTTTTCTTTTATATTTCTGTGAAAGTTGGAAACAAATTTATCCTAACTTAACCAGTTGCTCCTTTTTCATATAACCCTTTTAAATTATACATGAAAAAATAAGGGATGGTGAGCAATGAGGTTAACAGAGCCATACTTCTCAGATGACGTGTGATGAACAAGAATCAATGTCAAACATCTTTAGCCAAGTCAAGTCAGTCTATTCATGTTCATGTACCATAAAATTTGCTTTTACAAGGGTAACTATAACATTTGTATTAGAAAGGAACACGCAAAATCCTAAAGTCTTTGCATATATCCTGGGTACTTCTAAAGTGTCATATAAAATGAGAATTTGTATTCTAACTTTACATAAATCTTGGCTTTATAGCTGATGAAATTTTTTAATGGGTTACATATTCTCTGGAGACTCAGGAAGCCAAGATCTGTTTCCTTTCATTAACAAAACCCTATTCAAGGGCCACCTTACAAAGTCTTAGGCCAAGGACCAAATTTCACAGAATCACAGAATAAGCCAAGCTGGAAAAGATCCTCAAGGACCATGGAGTTCAACTCCTGGCCCTGCACAGGATTATGCCCAAGAGTCACACCCTGTGCCCAAGAGCATTTGCCCAAATTTGGAAGTTTTCTCTCTTGACTTTACCTTCAATAAATCAAGAGCAATTGAAGGCTTGAATTTATTTCAGGTCTGTTAATTTTCGTCATCTCAGAAGGCTCTTTCTCATCAAGAAGGCCAGGCTACTTTAGGTACCACTGGATGGTCAGAAAAAAACTGGTTGAAAAACTTATTTAAAACTCTGTGAACAAGCAACGTATCTACTCTTAGCTTCTCTTCTCCCTCTTTCTCTCGTTCTCCCTAACTTCAGCCTAGGAGGAAAAATCCTGAATCAAGCAATTATGAATTGAGAAAGGAAAATAAAGAATTTTTTATGGTGGGTTAAGCACTCCTAATACCATATATTATTGAAATTTGATTTTTTGGATCTCTTTGTTTTCACTTGTATTTAAATTTCAAAGAATAAAGACAAGCAGAGAAATTGAAATTTAAGAGAAAGAAGTAATTGCTTACACTAGGAATTTTCTGAATACAATCTTTTTTTAAAATTTTTCTTTTGTAAAGAGTTTTGATTTAAGTCCACGCAAGAAAACAGACAAACATCTGTTGTTTTCTAAAAATTTTCCCAATCACATCTAATGTGTAAGTTTCCCATTCCCCTCATTCCTTCTTTGAGTACCTAAAATCTTTAGCTAAGTAGAGATTTCATCTGCATCACAAAATTAAACTAACTGTGCACTTGATGAGCACGTTAACTCTGAAATCTACAAGGCATATTAGTAAACTTGATAATGAAGCCTTAAAATACGGGTAGTCAAGATGTTCCTGAATCAAAAAAAAAAAACCCTGTGTGAGACACCTTGAAAGAACGTTAGCATAGCTATCACCAAAGAGCAAAGGGAGGTTATCTGAATATGCAGAAACAGATTGCTGAGATCTAAATCACATTTAACACCAGACCAGAGAGTCTGGAATTGGAGATCTCAGTAGATCATATGATCCTTTTTCCTGACACAGCACACATGAGTGATGCCCACTGGGAAACCTGTACACCTTCAGGAAACTCAGACTATGGTCTCCAGACCATAGCCCTGCCTTTTAATGTTCTGTCGACTCTTCATGCTTCTCTTGATGTGTAGAGTCCAAAGCTGCATCAAATATTTCAGTTTAATACTCTAGCAGTGCGGAGTAGATCAGAATAATTATTTATGTTACAGATGTCATTTCTCTTTGTGTGTTACAAAATCTCACTGACATGAGATATGACATACGCCTCACTGACAATCTCACGAATTTTTTGGTTATCCTCAATAGCTCTCAGTTCCTTTTTAGCAGAGAAAATTCCCTGCTAGCTATTCCCTGATCTTCAGTTGTGCAGCTCAGCATTTCCACCTACAATATCCCTTTTAGAGAAATTGTTTTTAGGTTTTTGGGGTCATCCTCACTGAGCAGCAGAAAAGGTGGTGCCTTGATCATGGCTTTACAACAGAAATACACCTTCCTACATGCAGACATGCGAACCTGTCTGGTCTTATCAAACATACTACTTCACTGGCCATTGACACATCGCATGATTCAGCCAAATTCTTTTTTACTCACTTTCTTCCAATGCAATTAAAGCAATTCCCAGCTCCCTCCATACCAAACTCTTGGAAGCAGACAGTACAGATCTCCTGCAGCACATGCATTCAGAGAGGTGGACAACAATTTTTTGAAGAGCATTCATTTTAATATTCAAAGCAAGGAGAGCATCCTGTAATTATAGTTTTTCTTCAGAACCATGTAAAAATCTCTCCATGTACCTTCCTCAGGCAATTGAAACAAGAGAAGTCGAAATCAGGTTTTCTTGTTTGTTTGTTTGTTTGTGTGTACTTATTTAAACACAAAACATATTTTGTCTTTCTTTGCTGCTGCTGATATCACACTTACAGGTAGTGAAGAGGTCAGGTGAACTGTGTCTCTGAGGCCAAGGAAGCTCACTTCCAGAAAAGAAGACTAATCACTACTTAGAGAAGACCATTAATCATTCATTTAACTGATAGTACACAAATTACTCTGAGACTAAATCTTCTAAAATTCTAAAAGTAAAATATTTAAACTGAGAGACCAATATTGTAATATTTTACTCTATATTGTATTTTACATTGCAAGTAACCCCAAAGAACTTCATAAACAGCAAGTACAAGAGCCACACAGAAGAGGGATGTCTAAATTTAAATATGGTATGACTGTTCATAAGGCATGTTTTATCCCAGATTTTTGAGCAACCACACTGTCTTGGGGTGACTTCATGCTGTTGTATCCCCTATCACAGCTCCATGCCCAGATATGATCCTGAGCCTTTCTGTGCATTTAAAACTAGGTGCAAGCGAGAGGGAAAAAAACTGAGCGAACTTTTCAAAACAGTTTGTGCTTCAAGAACACAGAGATTGGCTGCTGCTGCCTCTGAAGAGCGAAGGAAACACCCTTTTCTGCTTCTCTTGGCTTTTTTTGGCTCTGTTTCTCCAGAGAGAGACTGAGGGTTAAGATTCTTTCTGGGACTTCAGCTTTTCCCTTCTTCTCTTCTGGTCTGCTTCAACATCAGAACACCAGAACTCACTGGGAGAATTTCCACCTTAGGCCTGGAGGGGGCCCAGGCTGACCCAGATCCAAGGAGGAGGAGAGAGACCACACATACAGAAGGACTTTAAAACATTCTCAGGTTTCTCTCCAAAGCAAGAGGTTTTGTTATTTAGCATTATTATTCGCTTCTGTGTGCTTGTTAAATAAATAGTTTTTTTCCTTCACTTTCCTCCAAGGAAAATATTTTCTTTCCCAAACCTTGTGGGGGATGGGTGACTTTAACCTGCCTTCTAAGAGAGGACGTTCAAATTTAGATGTTCCTCAGAAATTTGTCCCAAACCAGCACACAAACTTACCTTCATTTACACTACATTGTTGTGTACATCAAGAGAAACACAACCCCCAAATTTTCTTGTATTTATGATTGACATAAATGTATAAACAAGACAATCTGGGCTTTCACAGATGACAACCATCTGTTAGCTAGCACCCATGAACATCAGAACATGGTCAAAGTGTTATACTTTCTCTAAAACAGAAATCTTCCCTATTAGTATTATACAGAGTGGGGTTGGTTGTATTGTGCAGAAATCGGACTGAAGCACAGGAAATCTTAGTTTTGTTTATTTCAACAAGGGTAAGTGCTGGATTCTGTCCCTGGGATGGGGCAACCCTGGGTGTACAGGCAGACTGGGGAATGAGAGGCTGGAACGCAGTGCCAGGGGAGGGAACCTGGGGGTCCTGGCCAGTGGCAAGTTGAACATGAGTCAGCAGTGCCCTGGCAGCCAGGAGGGACATCCCTGTCCCGGGGGGTATCAGGCCCAGCAAGGCCAGCTGGGCAAGGGAGGGGATTGTCCTGCTCTGGTCTGGGCTGGGGCAGCCTCACCTCAAGTGCAGGGGACAATTTTGGTGTGCTACAATGTAATAAAGGCACTAGAGAAGGTCCAAAGAAGGGCAACAAAGATGGTAAGGGCCTTGAGGAGAAGTGGTGTGAGGAGAGGCTGAGGGCACTGGCTCTGTTCAGCTGGAGAAGGGGAGACTGAGGGGAGACCTCATTGCTGTTACAGCTTCCTCATGAGGAGCAGAGCAGGGACAGGACCTGAGCAAATGGCCCGAGGGAACGGCCTGAAGTTGTATCAGGGGAGGTTTAGGTTGGATATCAGAAGAAGGTTTTTCATCTAGAAGGTGGCTGGGCTCTGGAACAGGCTCCCAGGGAATGGTCACAGTATCAGCCTGACAGAGTTCCAGAAGTCTTTGGACAATATTCTCAGGCACAGGGTGGGGTGTCCTGTGAAGCACCAAGAGTTGGACTCAGTGATCCTTGGGGTTCCTTAAAACTCAGAATATTCTCTGAAGTCTGAGTTCATCATGTAGTCATGACCTAGGACTTATTCGTAGGAACTCTCTGTGGTCCCTTCTTCAAATTACACCTTTTGCTTTAATTTGTTTGCAGAGGAAATGATCTCTTGTAAAAACTATGAGGGAGAGAGACCACTTGACAGGATTGTAGCACAGTGAGTTACTGTTGTTCTTAAATAAATTGTAGGTTGTTACAGTAAAATTATAATGACATAATATTTTGTACAGGAAGAAATAAAGAGCAAAGTTTCTGGTAAAACTAAGGATTTTTTAAAAACTATTTTCCTCTTCTCTTGTACCAGTCATTGAAAATATAGAGAAGAGTCTGAATATGATAAAGTTTGTGAAATGGGTTGATACAATATTCATGTGCAGATGGAGTAATCATAAGAAAAATTATGTCTTTGATCAATCAAGAAATTTTTCTCTGGATGGAGCCATCACAAACTATTAGTGGCAAACAGACACATCTAATAGTAATGGGATAAGACACAGAGCATAATTCCTCTCAACTGAAGGAAAAAAAATCTTTCAGATAAAAATCTTGGTAGCTGAATACATCTCACAAGAAGAGTCACAAAATATTTTCTATGGATCCTTAAGAAAAGCAGTCTCAACATAGGCTTAGTATGCCAAGCTCCAGGAACCACTCTGTATTTTTTACTCTATTATTTCCATCATCCGTGATCCACAGTTCACTTGCAGTAAAATTGACAAAGAGCTCTTTAAAGAGGAGAGGTTTTTATAAGTATCTAATGTTCAGCAAGTTTTTGCTTATATAATTGTGTTCAGGAACTTCTGGTTCCCAGGAAGGATCTGCAAACTGAAAAAGAGGAATCCAGTATTTGTACCATGGGATCAAGTTAACTTTCTGGAGATACCTTTGTACACACTCCTAGGGCTTCCCATTACTGGAGGTGGA
>VYZQ01013127.1:6688-33297 GCA_013400655.1 Mystacornis crossleyi | reverse complement strand
GATGCATCTGAAGGGCATCAAAGACCTACCAGAATTTTATCATTTTGGGATCTCACAGAGGCTCCAAACCACTGATGAGATTTAAATTCCAGCGGATCATTAGGAGCAAAGTCTCTGTTACCTACAAAGAAAATAAAATAGAAGCATAATTTCACAGGAGCCCGTACAGTAAAAACGAAATAAAACCCACTNGACACCTTTCCCTAGACCAGGCTGTTCAGAGCGACACCCAACCTTGCCTTGAAAAAACCTTTAAAAAGGCATTCAAACAAATGCATCTAGGCAGGACAAACTATATTCTGACTAGATTTACTCAAGAAAACATTCAGACCTTTTATACAATGCTTTTTGTCAGACTAAAATGCAACTCTTACAGGGACTTGTACCTGAGGGGTCATTAATTCCAGGATTATGTCATTTGACCACGGGATGTTACTTCCTATTGTAAAGACAGCTTATGCCCTGGTCTTTCCTTTGCTCTGACTGTAGCAGGCAACACACGATTATTTTACATAATTCTTTCACTAGGGGAAAAAGGGCTGACATGTCAAGTCAACAGTGCTGCGCCTCACAAGGTACTTTCCAAGTGGAGTGATGGAGCAGTCAGGGCANTGTGGTTTTTGTGTTTTTTTTTTTCTAATGTCATCAAAGGCGATTAAAACCCTCACCTCCCTCTGTCACCTCCCCTCCATCTCTTACTGGACTGGTGCTAAAGACATGGAGGGCCTGATGACCAGCACATCTGCACACATTTATAACACGTATGTACATTTATAACATTTATGTACATTGAACCTTTCTACTCTCACCCTTGCACAGGCTAAAATGTAGTTTGGAGACCTGCACGTCACCTTTTAATGGTACAGAAAAACAAAACTGGATCCAGATGCTTTCCAAATAGGGAACTGTCTTTGGCACACACAAAAATCCCTGTTTTATTACCATTTTTTCTGTTCCTTCCTTTAACTATGAAAATCCACCCACAGGTAGTTTTGCTCAAAGGCATGACTGGGTTAGTTTCCGATGAAGCTGCCACCCAAAGGGGCAGCAGTTCCCATTTGCTCCTGTCCACACGTTCTTTCCTGCTGCCCGTGTCTCTCTTGGCACTGCTCCCCTGGTCACATGGCCACAACATGAACCACCTAAGAATGAACCCTCCTAAAAAAGTATTCAGCAGGATGAGGTTCCAACCCAGCTGGTGCATGGGGAGGGGAGTAGTGCGAACCTGCGGGGGAGAAGACAGCAGCAGAAGGCTGGGAACTGTATCCTTTTTGGCACCAACAGGGATTTAAAAGCGGTTAATTCATGTTGTAACCACACCCAGGGTTACGTAGGCAGATTTGGCTTGTGCTCTCCACGTGTCCAGCTACTCTTGTATACAAAGAAATGTCTCAGCTCTATTTGCCAAACGCAGCTTTATACAATGTAAAACTTGGGAACAGTTACAGAGTGGCATTTTATACTTTTTCTACTGTTGGATACTTATGCACCACTATATATCTATGGCAAAAATGAAAGATGATATAGCAGTTCTGTAGTGTAAAGCAGAATCCTATTGTCCCAGATACTATAAAGGTGTCTAGGATGCAAACCTCCCATTTAAGTTCAAAACAATAGGCAGGAAGCAGAAGGACAGGTTGTGTTGCAAGAGAGAGTAAGCAGCCATTCTGCATTTTCAACAGCTTGATTTATCTCAGCTGTTAAGGAAATTAGCTCCTTCAAGTCTGAGCTGAATGCATCAGTTGAGGCAGCATGAAGCAATAACAAGAATTAAAAATACAATAAAAAGAAACCCAAGTACTGGTTACTGGTGCCACCTGCCCACGGTCTATGTTGACTGCACTGGAGAGGAGGGGAGCCAGCAGAACAACCGGCACCGGCTGCCAAAACAGCTCCTCTCTGCCTTTTCCCTGTGCACTCTTGAGCTGCCAAGAAGGATCAGTGTCCAGGACAGCATCTCCCTTAGTGTTTAAGGGACAAGAATATGTTTCTACAATATTAAAAAGTCTTGATTCAGCTCTAAATTGAGGATAATATTAGATATCTCCATGCTTTCAGATACAACCAGAAGCTGGCATATAAAACCCCCAAATCTCCAAACCGGAAAGCAAACGAACATGACCACAAAGATAATTATATGACAAATGTAGTTTATGTGCCAGATGTCATGACTTCAGAAGCCAGCATCATAATTTCTGAGGGCCTGAACAACAAATGAAGAATTCTTACAAAACCCCACCACCCCAGAGAAAAATGTGTTCCATTAGGCAATTTGGCAAAATGGATTCTATTTATTTATAGCACACTGCTATTGTAAAAATATATTGCAAATATCTCAGTCAAATTGCCCTGTGTCAGTGCAGATACACATAACAAACCAAGATATGCTACAAGGCTAAGATGCCTTAGATTGAATTTCTCTTCTACTCAAAGCTTCTTTAGGTTCTGTAAAAGCTAAGTGGGGGATCTTCAGGAGAGGGCCTTGAGTTCAGCTTGAAACTGGCTGCAACACTGGAAAGTACATGAGGACAGAAGTTCTAGTTCAAGTAGAAAGTATGTACATTGGAAATATTGACAGATGACTCAGGTAAAAAATTGATACAAGGCAAATCTGATGTCAGCTCTCCATTATAGAAGAAAAGTAACCTTTTCTTACCTATAGTCACCCAAAATTCTCCCCAGGAAAACCAGTACAAATAGATAATAAGCCTTTCTCTCAGGTCCAAAGAGAAACTAATTTTATGAGGAAATCTGGAAAATACCCATTCAACAAAAATCCCCGTGCTTTAAACAAGAAACCATTTGAGTTTTTCTTCATGACTGGGAAAAACAAACATAAAAACACTTAAATGTGAGCCCTCACTGAAGCAGTTTTAATCACAGTTAAACGTTGAAGTATGCCATAAAGTAGATGTGTCATGGGAAGGTACAGGACTGACTTCAGCATTTCTGTGTTTTATTACAAAGAGCCTGACTTGATCATTATTTTATTGNCTGAGGGGTCATTAATTCCAGGATTATGTCATTTGACCACGGGGTGTTACTTCCTATTGTAAAGGCAGCTTATGCCCTGGTCTTTCCTTTGCTCTGACTGTAGCAGGCAACACACGATTATTTTACATAATTCTTTCACTAGGGGAAAAAGGGCTGACATGTCAAGTCAACAGTGCTGCGCCTCACAAGGTACTTTCCAAGTGGAGTGATGGAGCAGTCAGGGCAAGAATAGAACTAACAAAAAAAAAGGTGCATTGCTAGTGGAGCAATGGAACATTGTCTCTTTACTGCATTCCATAGGATTTAAATTTATAAATGAAAATTAATGTGGAGAGATGCTGGGTAGAAACTGCAGAAAAAGAAAAGAAATCCATCTTCCAAATATAATGAAAAGATCAAAAGTTTTTCAGTGATGGATTACTTTTAACTATCGGCTTTGGATAGTTAAAAGAAATGGCACCTTCTTTTCCCAAGGTAAATGTTATCAGTTACAGAAACAATGGAGTTATGACGAAATGCCTGCTGTTGAGTAAGCGGATCCAGTTGTAACTTGCAGCCTGCTTGTTTTTATGGTAATGAGCAAACTGAACTAAAACATCTTCCCTGATCTTCAGCTAGACTTAACAAAGACAGTCGTGAGTCAAGAGGCACGGAACTGATGAAACTTGATTCAGTGTCGCCATACTAAGAATACTTAAGAAGTTGTAAAATGTAAATAGTCACTCAATTAACAGACCTCTCGTTAATATAAACCTCTTTGTAACTATGCCAATTCAAAGTAAATGAAATGGCCCTGCTGGGTAAAACGACACTACGTAGCTAGCCTAAAGAAAGACAAAGGTATAAAATATGCAAGAGCCCTCTTTTAGTAATAGGCGAACTCTATGCAGTGTAAAGTATCTTTCATCTATCATTAAATCCAAAATCTGAGCGATTTCAACCTCAGCTGACGCAGCAGGAGCAAGTGAGCACAAGCTTATCTCCACTTGAAACTCCCCATGCTGGGAGGCAGCTGATGCTTTAGCAACCTTGGTTTAGCCACAGCGTTTTGCAATGACTCAGGGAGACGGGACCACGGACCTTCCCACTACTCCCCTTCCCTCTTCTGAGGTATGAATCCCGCGCTTTTCCCCGGGCGGTGCTGGAACAAAAACATCTTTTCCCTTGCCGAATTTAAGTGAGCCGCCTTTTTTTTCCAACTCGTCATACCCCTGAGATCCAGCCACAGAGAGAGCGAGCCAACAGTATTTATGTAGGAGTTTACCTAATCACAAAAGCATGAGCATTTCTCTGCTGTCAGCTCTAACAACATGCGGAGGAGGCTTTATACATTCTGCCACTCTTCTGCATTCAGAGCAGCACCCAGATCCCAAGGTGCGCTTCAGTTATCCAGCATAAGGTTAAGGATAACAACCAAACTTCAGGGGGACTGAGGTAATGAGAGATTTAGCCAGATAAAAATCAAGCAATTTCACTCCCAATCAATGAATGGTCTTCACAAGATTTATTGCTTTATTGTTGACTAAATCGATGGCCTCTGAGATTGAAATTCCCCTGTGGATTCCATGGTAATACCAATAAAGCAATCAGCCAAAAATAAAGCAGTACTTTGTTAAAGCAAGCTCTTTTCAAAGAATACCAACCTATCCTACACTTCCTTATTTCGTAAGTGGAAATGATGGAGCTTTGAACAGTTGACTCTTTTGCACAAACGATCAAAATCTCCAGAAGGCAAACATACGCTCATGGCACCCACTCCAGTCATAACTTCAACATTAGCAGATCTTACCCTGTGCAACGCTACAGCTCAAAGCTGCCCAAGGCAGTTAAAACACCCACTTCAAGCTAAATAGGTCACAGATAGATCCAGCCATGCCAAACTGGTGGTTTAGGCTTCCAAACAAAGCCTCCTATTGTCTAGAATCACCCACTTGGGGGACAGAAAAAAAACCAAATCTGCACACATAAGGAGGAATCAGGAGAGTTCTTTACAAGGATATTTACTTTTCTAAAGCCTCCTTCTCCTCTTTTAGCACTAATCAAAATACCCAGTCTGCAAAGAATTGTATCCAGAAGCATTTAAGAACAGACAGTTTCTCTAAAATTACTTTGTTGCATCAAAACACGGGAAGGGGGAAGAATAGGGACAGTACAACTGTCAGTGATAAAACTTTCTCCAGGCAGAGGCCACACTGAATTCTTTTCCCAAAGCAGTAAAAACGCACCACCCAGAGCGGAAAACATTTGAGATGCTCCTAGCTTTTAGTATTCAACAGCTTCTGTAAGTCTCCCCAGTCTTGAATTTTGAGATCTGCTACAGAGAATGAAAGCAGTAGGGAAAGCTTTCCCCAAGAGAAGGAATGACCACTCAGCCGTGCATCCATGGTTTACCACAGGTCTCAGAAAAGCAAAACAATCCATTGTCTGAACAAGCAAATCTTCCTGGGCTAAACACGAAATCTGCTCAAGAAATCTGAAATTCATTAGCATAGAAGTTCAAATTGGTTTTATGAGCATATTTTCCTTTGTAACAGTTCGTAGAGCTGTCTGCATTTCATCAGATGATTCTAAATGCAGCAGCTCTTGAGGCAGTCTCAGGACTGCACTTTCTGGTGCTGACAAAGACAGCTAGAGTTTCAAGCATCTTGTACTGCAGCAAATACATTTCTACATTAAAGTTTTCTTTTAAAAAAGCAGCAGGTAATAAAATAATTTGGTTACACTTTTATGAAAAGCCATAGACACATGAGGAAATGCTATTTCTACCAATCCACTTCCCACTATTCTTGACTGATGTTTCAATGCTTCGTGATGAGCTAGGACCCCAATAAGAAAAGTAAAATAATATAAATAATTTTGGGGATTGTTTCCTTCTGGAAAACAAGCACATAGGAAACTTCTGATTTATATTAATTTGCCACGTGTATAGCCTGATTAACTCCAACTGGTTACAGGGGTCTCTGAAAATTTTTTTTTGTTGGAATGAAAACTCAGAGTCATCCTCTAAAATTCCATGGACAAATACAGGAGGTATTTATCTAGACGTCAGACAATTAGTTAAGTGTATCAGCCCTGCCATTCCATGCATGCCTAACTGTAAAACACATAAGTAAAAACATAAAGATGATGTGTTGATTTTCCTAAAAAGCGCATTTGGTCACTCCTCTGTTCACTGGTTTTGTTCTCTGGCTCAGTGAACTTTTGATCCTCCTGTTGTGCAGAAAAAGACATGTTTAATTTTATACACAAATAATGGACAACTACACAAAATAAATTTAACTTGGAGAATATCCTTTAACTTTTCAAGAGTCTTCTTCCTAAGGAAGATTATGGAAACACTGTTGGCAATATTTGGTACTATCTATAAAAGCTTTGCTGTGCCAGTCTGTGACGGCTGTGGAAATGAAAAAAGGGCAGGGAGACTGATACGTCTTTAAAACAAATGGGTTTGGACCTTGGTCTCAGAGCTGATCAGAAACAGAAACTGGGCTGCGGTATTAAGTGCATTCCCTTTGCAGTTTACCTACAAGAAATATGTTTTTCCTGGAAAAAGCTGCTAAGCAGCTGGCAGAAGAAGCCTAGTGTTGAGCTTTTAAGGAGAGGAACCATGTCTCTGGTCAGTCTGGTAGAAATGGCTCAGCCAGGCGTAAAAGCAGTTTTTCCACCATTTGCTTTCCTGAATACTTTCTTCTTCACAAAATTCAGAGCCTTCCCCTATTTCTATGGATTAAAACAAAAATTAAACTAAATTTTCAGTCACAAAATTATCCAGTGTGGAAAACAGATAAGAATGAATGAAGACAAATATTTACCAACCTTGAGCTACAACCTGTGATTTTTGGTAATTTGAATGTGCAGTGTAAAACATCTTCCGAAGGGAAGGATTTATTAATCTTGCTTGTGTTTATGATAATTTTGAAGAGTATGCTATCTTGAGAATATAAATTTCCCTTCAGTGGTTGTCCTGAAAAAATAGGGCCTCCTACACATTCTGAAAGTCTGAAAGTTAACTGGGACAGAGGGGGAAGATTCCAAGTATTTTACATAACAATTGAATTGAAACTGTGGTAATGCTGTGTCACTTGTAGAAAGAAGTCAACATACATAAGAAACCCTATACCAGAAATTTTAGTTTTGTGACAGAGGCATGTTCACTGCTGAATTAACAAGGTAAACAGGAATAGGGTAAAAGAAGTGTTTAAATCAGACCTGTTTCTATCTAGACTTCCAGGATAACCTGTTAAAGTAACAGCAGCACTGCTTCATATTTCTGTTTTGCAACAGGACCAGTGGAGGCATGCAGGTGAGGAAACTTGCTCTGGTGCTGGGGTCCTTCTTAACTTTCACCTTTATGTGCTCCTAAGAGCAGAAGCCAGCCTGAAACACTTGCCTGATGACATTAAAAAGCCTTTTAAAAAATAAGTATTCAATTTCTAGCCCCATGACCCAAGCACATGCAGCACAGCTGTGTGCACCTCTGAACTTCAGGGCAAATTCTACCACACGTCTGTTATGCCATTTTCACATTGCCATAACTATGTTAAATCAGAACCAACTGATGTAACTGCTAAAAGGGCTGAGAAGCCCCACAGCAAATCATCCTTACATTTGGGAAGTGTTAATGTGCCATATAAACATTTTGCCTTCCAAAGCCACCACATATATCAGAATGTCAAAAGCAGTTAGTTTAATGTGCACAGAAACACGCAGACACACACGGACAGAATATTCTCCAGGGTATTTTTAGTGAGTATAGCCACTATGCTGAGGGATCCAGGGCAAGCGGAGATTCCCTTTCACGAATTCTCCCTGCCCATGGCAAGGGGTTAGAACTTTCAACCCAAACCATTCTGTGATTCCATGAAACATACTGCTGTTTTAAATGAGAAAATATGCTGTATAGGAACAGTGAAAGAATACTGCCTTTTTAGCCAGAGGTTTAAAAATTCTAATATATGCTTTTTTTTGATTTTGATTTTTATGTTACAGCATGATGGGAAGGGCATGTGAAAGAGGGAAATACATGTAATTTCAGCATGAGAGCTACATAAATGACATTGCACATTGGACTCCTACTGCCCAGCTCCCATCCTGAGAGAGCTGAGTGGTCACCCACCGGAAGGAATAAACAAAGTAGTAAATTCTGTAGTACAGGAACTACCAGCTTAATGACTTATCGCTTTCCTCCAGGGCAGCTGGGGTGAGGGTAAGTGCAAGTAAGCAAGCAACGCTGCTGTAACATCAGAGTTGGAACAACTCTTCCAAAGATTATCCTCCAGCAGCTGGTACCTTCCCTCCAGGGCTATGGAAGAGCTGTGGCATTTAATCACATAAATGACCATGCTGCAGTGAAAATACGATGTTAAAGCCGAAAGCAAGAGCTAGAAAATAAAACCCAGCTGTGACCAGCCACTGAGCTCAGTGTGGCCTTTGTACAGATGGGGAAGAGAAATGGACACATAAAGTTGCAGAAAACCTTAAATAAAAAACAAGGAATGTTTAAGAAGAAATCGTCCTAATTAATAGCAATAGAACAACATATTGAGAAAAAACCCTTGCTTGCTGGACCTCTGTAAAATCCTGCTCTCATATTTATTTGTGATACAAGACAAGGGGACAAACACAACCCCACACAGTCAGAAAGAAGCTTGCTCTTTCTTCCATTCCCTTGCCACATTCCCAGCACAGGAACACGGCCTCTGCCGCACCCTCACTCACTGCTTGGCCCACTCTGGCATTTCCAGCTGTGCTACCTGGCAGAAGGGAGCAGGAGCAGGAATAGGGTCATGACTCCTGCTAATTATGCGGCATCCAAATCCACATATGGAGTTTGGCATCGACAGGCAAACAGAGGAAAGCCACAAGTACAAGTGTTCTCATTATTTTCACAGGTCAGATTTCTCACTGGCTGTAAGCAATTAGAAAGTAACTCTGAAGAAACACATCTAAGTAATGAGCAGAACCTGTTTTCTCCAGTAAATCAGGGAGGGAATAAAAAATCTGCCTAAAAAAAAAATCACAAGGCTAAGCAATACCTCTGGAGTTACAAATGGTATTGTACAAATGTTAAGCAGTGATGGATGAGCCTGCAGAGGCTGCAGTTAGTCATTTCCAAAAAGCCCCTTCGCATCAGCACCACACGTTAGTGGTCAGATCTTCCACTTCCCGTTTCCTCAAAGTGGGTCATGAGTCTTCCCTAAGCCCTGTTCCCTTACAAGGCAGGGGCAGGCCGGAGCAGGGGCTAACAGTGCCACCAGTGACTTTGTCATCAGAACATAGGGAATCGAGCATTGTATTATGCACAAAGAAAAAGACATTTTCTTTTTTGTCTCAGGGCATTTATTATTTTATCAAGCTGAAATACAATGCCCCTTTTCACCAGGAGAATAATTGACAAATGCATTATTCCCCCATTCATTGCCTCAAAGCTGGAATAAGTTAAAGAGTGCCTGAAAGAAATCCTCTTAAGCCATTATGACCTGCTATTTTTACTGTTAAATTTCAAGCGATTAACATGCCTGTTCCTTAAAGGCAAATGAGGAGCAGAACACTGTTTTTTTTCCCGGGAGCACGTACCTTAAGCACAGACACACAGCAAAGCAGAGTGGCCTCTCTCTATCAACTCTGCCTGGCACATGGAAAAGGCTATTGCAAATGTTCACGGTACAAACTGATAAACGCACTGCAATTGCCATTCGAAGATGTGTCTAGAACCTACCTGTGTGGCTCATCTTTCCCCACCAGGAAGTTTTTTGGCTACAATATTAATGATGCTTATTAACTAGGGACATTGAGATTCTTTCTTAAAAATACCCAAACTAACAAAAAGTACACCTGTATTCTAGTAAACAATACACCCAGAGAACAACAACAAAAAGAAAGATAGTTATAATCTATTTTTGCTGTCCTAACACTGATGCAGATAAAAATGTCAGACTTTGCAACTTATTATGGATTTTTAGTAATCTGGCAGATATGCTCCTATAGAATGAGATGAGAGAACAATAAATGAGTGAAGGAATGATAATGACTTGGAGTTTGTGTGTGCCATTACATACTTTTAAAATTTTTTTGCAATGGAACTGGTAACATAGTGGTTTTCACGAAAAGATATGAAGATTTCAGGAATCTGAACACCGACAATGCTTTGTGGCATATTTTGACAATGGAATTAGAAGAAGAGCTTGTCCACTCTACTGCACATGATTTAAAAAGGCTGCACCAATCTAAAATCTAATAACCTTTAGGCTGCCAAGTCAAAATCCTGGCAAAGGCAAGAATGAATTATAACCAACCAGACCTTCAAAGCGCAGGTGTTTCCTCTGCGCTACCACATGGGTCTTGCTAATTCCCTCCCATGATATGGGGAGGTTTTTCCACTGGCCAGAAACATGCTGTGGAAAACAGGATTCAACACGGAGTGGCTGGAGCAGAAAAGCACATGCAGTGCGTTCTCATGACCTGCCACAGCCTGTGGAAATCACTGTGTGCACCAGAGCATGAAGAGTGACTGAAATATTTCATGTCCACATCGCTGCTGCTCGGCTCTTCTGTGCTTCAGAAATGGGTAAGAAATGCCTATGAACTGAGGCACCTGAATGCTGCTATCATAGAAGTCACAAACAATATGAAGCTACATCTGAGGGGAAAAATTTTAAAAAGACATTTTTCCATGGTTTTTAGTTCATATTCCTGGTTTCAGCTGAAACTTCTGGGTATTTCTGCCTATACCACTTTGGCTGATATTGAGAAGTATCTATCTTCATATGTCACATTCTTAATAGGAAGAAAACCCCTCGGGGTTCATTGGGAATTAGGTTGCCAAATGTTTTAGAATTGCTGGAAAGTACAGAGAAGAAATATAAATAGGTTAAAACACAAGAAGAATAATGTTTGCTCACTCAGGCTTTCAGCACATACCAGGGACAACAGAATTCTAAAAGAGAGGAGAGGAAAAGGAAAGCACAAGCAAGCCTTGACTAGTTGCCAGTCAAAAGTAGCTGCATTCACACTGACCATGAAAAAATCCCACAGGGACCTGTTCCCCACAGCAGCGTTAGAGCAGAGACATCCCATCTCCCCCCGCAGCAATCCAGTTGTTACCTGTGGCATCAAATATAATGGGCTGGCAGTTCCTGTTTGAGTTCCAGTTACATTTCAGCACCTGCCCTCCTTCTATGATGTTGTGCTGGGTAGTGTTTGCTTTTGGAGCTCCCACCAGAAGAAATGTCCTGCAGAAGATACAAGAAACAAAACAAAGGTTTCAACACCTAAGGCACAGCTGTTATAAGTTTATGACATCTGAAGAGTTAATAAAGCAAAAGTCTTGCCCATTCTAATCTAAATCCGACTAGAACTACTCGCAGTTACAGAGATATTCATGAGGTTCTCTTCTCTGCATGCAAAAGCAGGCAAAAAAAACCCCCATTTACCAAAAAGGAGAGATAAAAGACGATATAATAAAATTAAAGTATCCAAGCCTACTTATGATTATATTTTAAATGAGATAAACATATTTCATTTTTTTTTTCTTTTAAAAATATGTACATGTACAGCAGAACAGGAAATTGTGTACTTCTGTAATTTACGAAAGCCATCAGCTGGCTTAATTTCTGGTTAATTTTGTGCGTAAGGCTAATTCAAGGAAGTCAGTCAAAAATGGAAACAATGTATAAACAAAGCAGGAGTGCGCTCTGAGCTCAGCATGCCCTGAACGTGATGAGTCAGCCCTGCTTTAGCAAGTGCTCTTGTAGAAACACTCCCCAAGTGCAGAGCAACTCAACCACAGATCTGCATGTTAATGAATCGTTACCCCAATTCATTGCACAGTCATCATTTTCTTTTTGGGATCTGCGGTGCTTCGCTGCATCTCTGCTTCTATAGACACGCCCAGTGCACTCTGAGCAGGAACTGCCACAAAACTGTGCCTGCACAGGTGGCAAAATTCAGACACGGCAAAGTAAGAAAAAAACTGAACGAGACTCTCGGTGTCTTCCAGCACCTTCCAGGAACCCCATCACCTCTGAGACCCACTTGACCCATCACAGCACTTGACTGAGAAAGTCCAGTTGAAGCATAAAGTCATGTTTAGAAGACATAAAATCAAGTGCTTCCTTTCATCAGACTCAGTCTGCTCTGTCGCTTCCCTTTAGACTGCTTAAGAGAGAATGCAGCTTGCAAGAGCAAGTCTTGTCAGGCATTATGGTTCTCTAGTTTTGAAACTGGGTTAGCTGAACAAGCTGCAGGACTGGTTGGAGAGAACGTCTACAGGAGGCAAACCCAGGCTTATCTGGATTTCTCTGGTTTTCAGAGTCATCTCCAGGCTCCTTTTTAGTAAAGAGGTAAGTATAGGTATAATCATGTAGCACCTCATCAAAACTCAATTCGTATGAAGACCTACCAGTTTTCAACCTGTGTGAATTTTTAGAACCTTAAAAATGTCCTGGCATGGACCCTGATAGAAAATCCAGGCTAGTTGGCAATCTATTTGTTTTCCTTAGTTGCCATTCACAGACTGTCTAGATTTCTAGAACAGGAATTTGAAACACTTTATTCAACTTAAAATGAACTCTCTGGGCAGAATAGAAATGCTTAAAAATAAACATTATAAAACCAAATAAAGAAAAGCACCAATTATTATAATTGCAATCTATTAAACAAGTGGTGGCTTACCTCCCATTTTACTCTTGTACCACTGACTTTTGAGAAGTCCCCCAAATAAAATGCTTGTTTAAAAAATCTAATAATTTCCATTCTAACTACATATTTTAAATTTTTCTTAAGCTAATATTTGTGTTGAAGTTTATTAAAAACATTACAAATAAAGGAATCATTATGTGACTCCACAAAGGTTCAGTCACCTCTTTTCCCCAAATAAAAAAATGCATTTTTATCCTCATAGACCCACCAAGCAGATTTTGTCACAGCTCTTATAATAATATGCAAATTACCCAAATACTAAGAAGTCTCTAATCCACGTACTTTGGGAAAGAGGGAATAGAGGGACAACTGTATTTCCACGGAAATACACCAGCTATGCTTTGATACTGCCAGTTTCCTACATCATGTAACCATCACCCCATCACAATGCTGGGGCAAGTCTGGGAGCGTTCTGGCACCTCCGGTGTGCCTACAGCAACAGTCCCTTTCCAGGGCTTTCCATGGGCAACAAGGAAACTGGGGCTTCCAAGTAGGTGCATCAAGCACAACTCCTCTAAACAGAGTCTGTAGGAGAAGCCTGTTTCAGTTGTTATGGAGCTGTGTTCCCTCACTCCCTCTGAAAGCTGTGCCCACTGCCAGGCACCACGCAGCCCCCTGACACAACAGCACCACTTCCACTCCTGGAATAGGACTTTCATACTGGACTTCTAAATACGCTTTAGTTTGGCATCCAGCAGGTCAAAATAGACTGTGAAACAGCGGCTTGAGCGTTCAGGAACTAAGACCACGCCTTTGTTGTCCAGCTAGACAATCCAATAGCTTCAGCCCAACTAAACTGACTTAATCTCTAGTACTCATGTATAAAACAGGTGATAGATAAAAGCTCACCAAAGCAAAAAGAAAGGCATAGAAACCACGTACACTGCATACAAGTATTCCTGGCTATTTCAGGAGGCAAAATATCAGTGTCCATAGGGATAAACTGCAAATTTAACACCACTAGAACCTGTTCCTGTCAAAGTTGCACAGCTGCTTGGTTTAATTAAGAACTTAAATGTAAAATAAAGTGTTTAGCTTAGCAGGTATAAACAACTTGTAGTGATGACAAAAAAGCTGAGGAGAGAATTCCCTTTTAAATATACAGAAGTTTTACATGCAGCCTGAAAACCACACTGTTTTCTTTTACAGCAGTGAACTTTGAGGTCAATAGTTCTTATAAAAATAATGGAAAAGTTCCAAATAGGGATTTCATGGAGAGCTGGGTCACATAATTCCTTATCAAAAAGTGAGGAAGAAAGTTTATTACATGTATTTACCAGTCTCTTGATAACTCTGCAGTCACACATGCTGACTTAAAAATAAAGGGCGGGACAAAAATAGAAGCTTTTTTCTCTTAGTACCAAGATTTACAGGATTAAGATAGCAGAGAAGGATGGTGCAACATGTGCAAGTTAAGACAGGATGGCTTCTAATATATGTAGGCAATAAAAAAATGCAAACAAGGCTAGATGATGTACTGCAGAAGGACTTGCTCAATAGCTGTACAATTTGCTTATAAAGTTTTATAAGCTAAAGATTAAGGGGCGAGAGAGAATATCCCCTCAGCAGGATGAAAGCCAGCAACTTTTCCAGTTTTACAGCCCTTTCTTAAGATGGGAGAGGAGTGGGGGAAAAGCGACAAAAGCTGGATGTTACTGTAGCCCGCCTTTGAGGACCAGAGCCTGATTCATTCTGGCAACACCGAAGCCGTGCAGTTAGCGACACAAGGATTCAAAGGTCTGAAACGCACCAGCAACTATACACCGCCTAATCTTTAACATGAAACGGGAACGTATTCAGGAAGCAGACGTGGAGAGTGCTTACATGGAACTTTTCCTTCTCTAGACTCCTCAGCAGCTTGGTGACTCGCACAGACTCGGCTCAATTCAAACACAGCACTACCGCAAAGCGCACTCAAAGACAGAACAGCAGAACTTCTGAAATGCCACGGGACACGGCCTCAGGAACCAAAATACCGTAACTACATCTTGTACACTGTATTTATCACCGCCATTATCTTCATAAGACCAGGCTAGGCAGAGAATCCCGCGGCGCAAGGTTCATGCCCCATCGGAGCCATCGGGATCGGATTTGGCTCCCCGGCCAGGGCGTCTCGGCCGCCAGAGCCGCCCCAGCGGGGCAGGGATGCGGAGCGGCTCCATCCCCGCTCCGGGGCCTGAGCACAGCGCTCCCGCCGCGTCCCCTCCGAGAGCCGCCCCGGCCCGCCCGGGACCGGCGGCAGAGGCTCGGCTGCTGAGGGAGCGGGGGGCTGCTCCCCATCCTCCGCCCGGCTCTCGCCCCGCGCCGGGACAACGCCGCTCGCGGCTCCGGCGCCTCGGAGAGCGGCTCGGCGGGGCAGGACGGGGCGGGGCGGGAGGAGCACTTACGAGAACGGGTCGGGAGCGAAGAAGTCCACGGCGAAGCCGAAGTAGCTGCCCGCCGGGCCCGAGTAGACGGCCGGGCGCTCCACGTCCAGGTTGAAGGCGCTGCCCGGGGCCAGAGCGGCGCCCAACAGGACCAGCATCATCCCCAGGCGCGCCATGGCCCAGCCCCGCGCTGCTCCGCGGGCGCGGCTCTGCCGGGACGCGCCGGCCCCCGCGGAGGGGGCGGAGGGGCCGCGCGTTTCCCGCGGCGGGGCGGGGAGCGGAGCGCAGTCACTTCCCCTTTCTCGCTGGGACGGGGGCGGCAGGAAGGAGAGGCGGCATCATGTGGTGCTGGGGGCGGGCCCTGCTCCGCTCCGCGCCCGGGCCGCCGCTCTCTTCCGCCGGGAGCGGGTAGGGAGCGCCCAGCACAGCCCGGCACTGCCCGGGGCTGGGGCTGCGCGGCGGCCGCGAAACTCCGGCTCTGGGGCTGCCCTCGGTTTAGACATCCCACTCGTATCTCTGCCCGAGCCGAGGGCTGGAAGACGGTTAAGGAAATTCTTTCTTGTGACGATGGTGAAGTCCTGGCACAGGTTGTCCAGAGGAGCTGTGGCTGCCCCACCCGTGGAAGTGTTCAGGGCCAGGTTGGACGGGGCTTGCAGCAACCTGGTCTAACAGAAGGTGTCCCTGCCATGGCAGGGGGTGGGAAAAGATGGTCCTTAGGGTCCCTTTCAACCAGAACCATTGTACCATTCTGTGAAGGAGTGCTAGAAATATGAAGAGGGGGGCACATCCGTGCCTGGTCTTACCAAGTCTTTTCTGATGAAGCCTTTCTGAACAAGTCTTTCAGGAAGAGTGTTAAGCAAAGAGAGAAGGGAGTGCCAACGCGGACCCAGCCATGGAGTTAAAAAAAAACCCTGATTTTCAAANCGAAGAAGTCCACGGCGAAGCCGAAGTAGCTGCCCGCCGGGCCCGAGTAGACGGCCGGGCGCTCCACGTCCAGGTTGAAGGCGCTGCCCGGGGCCAGAGCGGCGCCCAACAGGACCAGCATCATCCCCAGGCGCGCCATGGCCCAGCCCCGCGCTGCTCCGCGGGCGCGGCTCTGCCGGGACGCGCCGGCCCCCGCGGAGGGGGCGGAGGGGCCGCGCGTTTCCCGCGGCGGGGCGGGGAGCGGAGCGCAGTCACTTCCCCTTTCTCGCTGGGACGGGGGCGGCAGGAAGGAGAGGCGGCATCATGTGGTGCTGGGGGCGGGCCCTGCTCCGCTCCGCGCCCGGGCCGCCGCTCTCTTCCGCCGGGAGCGGGTAGGGAGCGCCCAGCACAGCCCGGCACTGCCCGGGGCTGGGGCTGCGCGGCGGCCGCGAAACTCCGGCTCTAGGGCTGCCCTCGGTTTAGACATCCCACTCGTATCTCTGCCCGAGCCGAGGGCTGGAAGACGGTTAAGGAAATTCTTTCTTGTGACGATGGTGAAGTCCTGGCACAGGTTGTCCAGAGGAGCTGTGGCTGCCCCACCCGTGGAAGTGTTCAGGGCCAGGTTGGACGGGGCTTGCAGCAACCTGGTCTAACAGAAGGTGTCCCTGCCATGACAGGGGGTGGGAAGAGATGGTCCTTAGGGTCCCTTTCAACCAGAACCACTGTACCATTCTGTGAAGGAGTGCTAGAAATATGAAGAGGGGGGCACATCCGTGCCTGGTCTTACCAAGTCTTTTCTGATGAAGCCTTTCTAAACAAGTCTTTCAGGAAGAGTGTTAAGCAAAGAGAGAAGGGAGTGCCAACGTGGACCCAGCCATGGAGTTAAAAAAACTCCTGATTTTCAAACATATAGGCTATTAAATGAAGTAATTTTAAATCTCAGTGTCTCAGCATCTCCCCAGCCACAGAAGTGGCCAGCAGCAGGTGCAAGGCTGGGAAGAGCTGAATCTGCAAATCCTCCGTGAGGGAGGTCTCTGTTACTGTTTCACCCCTGCGCTACCCACGTGGGGAAGAAGCACCCAGTGACGCTTCAATCACTTCGGTTGCAGTTTGCAGCTCTTTGTATCATCTCTCACTAGGATCATTTCATAGCTATCATCCTGGCTTAGTCAGCTGTAGGCTGCTGTCAAACCCATTGTAACCTTGCCCTCCTCAGCCGACATCAGAGTTCAACATCTGCTTAGTATAGCAGTTTCTCAGGTAAAAGAAAACATGCTGAACACCTACAAAGAGGAAATAATTCATATTAATTCAGAGTATTAAGTTGTACAACATAACAGGATTGGAGTTGATTACCACCAAAAGTCTAAACTTTCTGTTTTCCTCATGTGAGCATTACAAAAAGCAACAGAAAAAATAATGATATTTGATATTTCAAGCCCTAAATAAAAGTTAAAAATACCCCATACATATTTACCAAGGGACAGATTCAGTCTAACGGGACTCCTGAAAGAAAAACATTTCCACAGTAAGCAGAGGAAAACCCAAAGAACCACCAGCTACTCCTTTGTTCCATTCACTTGTTCTTGCTATTAATTAATTCTCATTTCTTCAGGAAGCCATCTCAAAAATTCTAAGTCTATCAAGAAAGGGAGTTCCTATACATAGACTTGATAGTTGTTGCTAATTTTCCTAACTTTGCTGCCTCTTCAATAGGTTAAAAAAAAAACAAACTCCACATTACTTTTATTGTTATTTACAGACTTATCTCAGAGCTTTTGTAGTAAAGACCTGATCAAAGCAAAAGTGCAGGTGACTTAATAAGTTCCCAAACTCCAGTAAATAAGGCAACAAACTAAAAGAGTGGTTTATGAGGACTTCGATCAGTAAGTCAGTTACTTAGGAAAAAGGAGGATTTATTTTCTCTACACGATTGTATAACCTCACAGCGTCACATAAGCAGTGAAGGGTAAGTTATTTTTAAGATACTAGAAATTTTTTACCAAATGATCAATTTTGGCTTCTTAGGGACTGACTGTGCAGCACCTCTGCTTGTTGTCAGAAACCGCAAAGCCGGGCCGTAGGAGTAACTCAGACTTTACACAGACTCAGGGGTTACTCATTCCATGGGAAGAGTTTTTTTCAGAGCCTTTCGTCCCTTCAAGACGATTGCCCTTCGCA
This sequence comes from Mystacornis crossleyi, assembly GCA_013400655.1. Taxonomy (NCBI): domain Eukaryota; kingdom Metazoa; phylum Chordata; class Aves; order Passeriformes; family Timaliidae; genus Mystacornis; species Mystacornis crossleyi. The sequence goes on along the minus strand of VYZQ01013127.1, from coordinate 15,154 downwards.
GCTGTTCCGTGCCTGTCTGTCTGCTCGCGGCGCCTGGGCTGTCCAAGGTGAGGCTGCCTCTCGTTTCCCTGACTCAGCACGGGCACCCCGCTCCCCTCCCAGCGCTGTGAGTCACCAGCTGCAGGAAGCGGCGGCGGCGCTGCCGTCTGGCCCTAATTCAGAACACAATCGGAGTCAATCAGTCTAGACAGCCCCTATATGGCATCACAGCCCCCAGCCTCCACGTGGGAAAAGAAGATGAAGTGTACAGGCTTGGGATACACTTCTAATCAAAGCCAATTCACGGTAAATGAGGGAAAGTATTTTCTGTTGCAGGAGAGGCCAAGTGATTGATTCAATCGTTTGCACGGAGCTACCCTGTCTGACAGAATCCTGGACAGAGGAGTGAAAGTCAAAATCAGACACTGCTGTTAAGGTATAGCAGCAAACACCCTTCCAGTGAGGATGTGATTTTTCTCTCCTCGTTGGTTTAGTTCTCAGCATGACTAACAAATAGATAAGGAACAGCCAATGGGATCATATTACAGAATGTAAACAAGTTAATTATGTGTTTCTATAATTACTTGTTACCTGTAACTAGCTTTCAGTTCTCAGGCTAAGATATCCAGTGGTGAAAACCAAAAACTAAGAAGTGGGCAGGATTCCTTCTAAGACACCAAACTTTTTGTCTGTATGCAAAACAGAATGCAATTATTTTGGAATTGACTGGAGTCTAGAGAACTGCTTTCCATTATCCAACCAATCAAACTAATAATTTCTGTTACAAGTTATTGGTCTTGTCAGTTTTTACTCAGACAATGAGTTATTAACACAGCTGAATAAAACTTTGCAAGATGCAAAGCACTTTTGGTAGACAAGTATTATTTTTTTGCTATTCCTGAGTGTCCAGCCTGTGACATGGATAGAGTATTTCAGAATTTTTTTCCTTTGCAATAAAGTCTCCACCTCATGACATGAAAGGCAGCAGCAAGAAATGGACAAAGTGCTGCCATTTGGTAGAAATTGCAAATGTGCAAACCACTGTGGTCCTACTCAAAGGGTCAGCAAGGGGTCCTGCATGTAAGCAATAAACTTCAGCCTCTAAGTGGATTCAGTGCTTTACAGTACCAGCAATACAACTATCTGGAGCAAAGAAAGGATCACCACTCATCTGTTCATCGAGACCATTACTAGTCTCCCAGAAAAGCCTTCACTGATGTGAGAGTTTTAGTAAATATTTTGCTCTTGTGCCATCCAGACATTTGGACTTTTCAAGAGGCTTATCTGCTCTGAACAGACCTTTTAAGAAGTAACTCAGTTTCTAATAAGGCAGTAGAAAACGAAGTAAAAGATGGACTTCACATATTAGTTTGCTTTGGTCACTTTGTGCCCTTTATTTCTATCTTGTTTAATATTATCTTTGATATCCATTTTCTTGGGAAAAAGAAAACATTAAATCTGAAAACTATGGAAGCATTATGTGGTGAAACACTAGGAAACCACTAGAGATGTTTCGGCTTGATTTGCTTTATTGCTCCTATGAGCAATTCAGATCAGCCAAGTCTCATTCGGTTGTTAGGAAAAGCTGTCCTTAGCCCGAGGCTATGGGGCAATGTTTTCACTAGGACAGCAAGGGTATGGCTACATTTGTTAAACCAGCTGCTAGCACAGAGTTTTTGAAATCTCCCAGTCCAAAAGGAAGTGAGCTGTACCAGGTTTTTTCTGATTTGTTCAATACTGATAGCTGTATTACTCCAGTGTTAGTCAGAGTCCTTCTGCAATCCCCCTTTTGTGTTTTATACAGTGCTCATTACTCACCAGGCCTTTTTTTTACATTAGGATTTCATAGCATCAAATTCACAGACAACATGGCTTGATTTACCAAAGGATTCATATTTCTTCAGTCTGACAAAGTTGGTCATTATAAATCACATGTAATTCAGTTTTTGCTTTGCAAAGCACTTCAGCAGATTACCAAACAAATATATCCAGATGCTGCTCAGTAACACCCCCAAAGACTTAAATATTTTTAAAAGATAATTTTAAAGAGTACTTTTACCCTAGCTAAAAGGACAGGAAATATAATGTAATAAGGGAGAAATGGATCAGGAAAAAAACCCAAACAACAAGCTCCGTAATATTTTCTGCACAATCTCTCTGAAAACGTTTTCATAATATGCATGCATATACAAGCTGCAATAGAGACAAAAAACTAAATACCACCCTGCTCTGTTAAGGAAGGGGGTGTGGGAACACAGCAGTCCAAAGGGAAAAGCCTGGGAAGTCACCACACCTATCCCCAGAAGGAGCACAGCACCCTCGGATGACCACAGTGATGGAGCTCCTAGGGAAAGCCACAGAAACATGGGGCTCCTGGGTCTTCTGGTGGAAAAGGTCTCGGGAAAGCTTTTTAGAAGGGGATGGGGAGAATTTGCTAATCTAGAGAGTGTGATGGATTTGCCTTCTGCTCCTAGAGTGGGAAAAGAGATGAAACATTGAAATCAACAGGCTGTGCTCTTGTCTCACGTGGAATATGTGTGTTTTGTATGAAAGCTCTGTACTTCTGCTTCTCCCATCCCACTGGAATGTCTGACCTGGCACAGCAGCTGCGGAGCCCATGAGATAGAAAGCTCCAGCTTCCATGTGAGTTACTCCTGCAGTGGTTGTTCCTTTACAGGCCAATTCCATGGCACAGGAGTGCACCTTAGACCTGCACTTCTTCCTAATTCACCCTTCTGCCTGTATCCAGCAAAGCTTGTAAATACACAACAGTCACAATTAATACAGGAGTGCTAATATTACACTTGATTAAACAAAAACTCATCCCTCCTATCTCTTCCTCACTCTTTCCTTCACTTCCTTCTACCTTTCCAGAGGAGGTACATTGCTTGCTGGATGCCATGAATTTTACCTTTTTGCATTCACAAAGACCTTCTAGAACATGCTGCTTTAATGCAATTCTCTGAAGGTGGGGAAGAGACCATTATTCTTCCATCATCTTATTCTTAGCTATATCTTAATATCCTTCCTACGAGCCTTTTCCTTCTTTTGCCTGCCATTGATTTCATACTATTTTAAGTACTCTCCTTTCTGCTGAGACCATCATCCATGGCAAGGATGAACACCGGTTTTATTTAGAAAGTGGAAGTGATTATGTCTGGCAGAAGTTCTTGTGAAACAGTATTCTGCTGGGACAAAGAGAAACAGAGCACTTTTCTGCACACAGGATCTATAGGCACAGAAGACGGATAACTTTCTAGTTTATTTCCATTTATGGAAAATTTCCAGATGACAAAAGGCATTTCCTAGGTTTCTTACATTCTTGACTGCTTCTGGTTATACAGAAATACCACAGACCACTGCTTCCGGTGTATCCCTGAGATATTGTTATCCCAGTCTTTAGTGCAAATCATCTCCTATTTAATACAAGTATTTCTATGTACAACTTTTGAATCTTCCCCCCAAACTTTCTAGTTTGGGGGAATTTTTCACTGATTTTTTCTATGACGTTTTTCATCCCGCATTTTCAAAGGAATCTAACAAAGCTCAGACTCACAGAGCAGTCATGTTGGCTTTTTAATTGATCATTCCAGGCACATAATGCCGCATCCGCCTTGAAGTATCTGTACTCTAGTGCTCCAGTATTACAGTAATGCTTCCACGTTCCTGCTGAAGGATTTGGAACAAAAACAAGTTAAAAACTTTCAAATTCCCTGGGAGAGAAATAATTCTTCAGACTGCTCTGTGCTTAGTAACAAGCTCAGAGTTTAAATGTGTTGAAGACTTAGATAGCAACATAATAACAGGATGCAGAGCAAGTAGGATTGAAAGGCAGTGGAGCAACGAAGTCGAGACAAGTTCCTTTCTATCCAATACTCTTAATATTTTTTTACTCAAATACAAAAGCACTAAAAGATGGTAATAACCCAAACTGACACTGAAAGAGGTATTTCCTTGCCCTTGTCTCCCAAGAAGCATTTCAAGTGTTTCAGCCTAGGCATTCCAGGCCTTGATACGCCAGCTCAGCCATCAGCTCCAGCCTCTTGCCTTCAGAAGACACCATCTTACAGAATACCCCAGAGTTCAAACTTCCTCCCTCTTCCCTATGCAGAAATGCCCCTTTCTCCCCAAAGAACCCCAACTCACCCCCACCTTGAAGCCATTATATTTTGATCCTCCATGTCAAAGGAATACTGTCCTGTCTGGCATTAATATTAAACCAAAGCATGTCCTTATCTATAAACCATTATACTGGTGGACTAAGCCTTTGCTGAGTTAAATAACAAACGTTTCTCTCAAGGAACAACACTAAACGTGGATCACTGCAGAATCAGACCTTTAGCCATTCTGAGAGAGGGTTCAGGCAGGGGAGTGAGGGGTGGGGGTGTTTGGTGTGGATCTGGTTTGTTTTCAAAGTTGTACTGTTTGCTTCAAGGCCATTAGTCTGCCATTGGCAGGGTCACTCCAAGAGTCCCAGCTGGGTGCTGCTGGTGAAAGAACTATTTTTGCATCTGTCAAACAGAAGTTAATGCTGACAACAGTTACCCATGGTGGAAACTACACACACTTCCATGCCCTGAATAAAGAGCACTTTTAAGCTTTTCCCTCTTTGCCCTCTTGGGGGAAGATTCCTCATTCCACTTCTCCCGGCAGCCCATACATACAAAGAATGGGCAATTATTCATGTATAGCAACTGTAACTCGGTATTTCTGTGTGGAAGGCACTGTGTGGGACACAGTATCTACAACTGCTATGGACAGAATACAGACTTTCATTGAGAAGAAAACGACTGAAGAGATCATGGCTTAGGGCTGATAGGACCAACACAAAGTGCAGCTCTGACACCTCCCAGGTGCTTATGCAAGGAAATAGTTCCTGGCGGTGAGACCCTTACAGTTTATAGTCCCCTCTAATTTTGACTTTAGTCTGTCAGGATGTCTGAAGAAATAGATTTTTGCTCTATTCCTTCTGACCAGCTTTCCTAATCCTCCTCGTCTCCATTTGATAAACAAACCCCTGAAGTGTTTGGAGCCACGTTAGGAGAGCACACTGCTGAGGATACCGTGCCTTGCTCCAGGCCTGACCAGGGAGCCCACAGGGAGAAGGCAGCAGCTGCCTTACACAAGGACTGCTGGGCTAGTTGATACGGATTAGAGAGGTCAGTCAGAAGAGCCTCCCTTTTGCAGTGTTTATACTCAGCAGAAGACAGCAAAAGAAAGTGATGAAAAATGCATATTAAAGGTTTCTTGCCCAGCAACTTGGCCGTTACCTGATTTTAAGGAGGCGTTAAGTTGCAACTATGGAATTTTTAAAGTGAAAGTCAATCAATCTTTTTCTGAAGTTGTCTACTGCTCCCAAATCAAACAACTAAGCTACCTGTCATGTCAGACATCACTAAGATTGGTAGGAAACAGTGATTGAGAGATTGCAGTGGACTTGTATTACTGTGCAGAGAACAAACTACCAAGTCTTTCTTGATCCCATCCCTGCCTGCCTTGTGTTCAGAGCACAAGGTAAACCAAGGAACAAAACAGGAATGGAGGTGGAATGTGAAGGGGACAAAAGTTTTCCTAGAAGAGCAATCCTGCCAAAATGTATTGTAGAGGCCTGAGAAATGTAAGGTATAAGCTGAATTCCTGCAAGAGATGTGCTATATCCCTACCTCATGCTGATAGACAGTTTCATTCAAGCACAGGCCCATGGATGCAGCCTCCACAGAACACATTTCCCTAATGGTTCATGGTACAAAGAACACAGTTTTGCCTTGGGAACCTTCTATAGTAAATTGCTCACCTCTTTCTTTCAGGATTGCTTTTGCTTCTTTCCTTTTCTAAAGGAAAGCTGTGGTGCTGCTTTTCCATTGTTTCTTGCCTTAATTTAGGAGTCCATCTCATTTTTGAAGTCTGATTGGGTAACTCAGGGAACACCTCTAAGTTTTAAGCCAGGCTTGCTCAAATTTATGTCCAAATGTATTATAACACTGTGCATTTTCAACCACAAATGTAAGATAAAGAGATTACCTCCAAGGTCTCTTTCCCTAAACACAGATGAGATGCTGCTGCTGCTATTTTATGATTGAAAGAACTGATTATTTTTGGCGTGCATTTCAGTAATGTGCTATGAAGGAGCTTATTGTGGTCGCATATTAGGGCTGTAACATCATAAATGAATAAAACATCTCAGCCTTATTGCTAACACCAGCAACAGCTGCTCTCTGTACAAGGACAGAGCACCCATTGAAAAGAAGAACTAAGTGTGACAGGCAAAGCCAAGGTCACTTCTAAGTCTGCAATACCAGTGCAGGGCAGAAAAGGAGAAGGGTCATGTGCAGATATCACTGCACTTGAGGAGATCATAGCTCCATAAAACACACCTGGTACCTAACCAGAAGCAAGGACTTCATTCAAATGCTTCCTTCATGAAGCATTTGCTTTACAAAAGATTTTGCTTATTAGAAGCCCATATTTTTTGTGGCAAATAATCAAGCATTTCAAGAGGGAAAGCTTTTAATTTTGTAGAAAACTTGTTTCTAGCACTGAAGTACATCAAGAGATTGTGTTCTTCACAACTGAAAGACATCAGCTTCAATTTTTTACACCCCCTTTCTCTACTTGGCAGCAAGCCAAAGCAAAGGCAGGCATAGGACATGACTTCTTTGATCAACACAAGCTAGTAGGAGCCATGTTCCAAACAAGATGTAGCAGAGGTGTGGAACTCCCAAGTTTCCAAAAGTTCTAAGAAAGCTGTGGGATTCAAGGGAGAAAGAGGGAATGTACTCCAAAGAGAAAGGCACCACAGGCTCCATCTAGTAGAGGAAATGTTCTAGGTTAGGAATTGTTTGAAGCTCCATATGAGAAGCAGTCCTGAGTAGTGCACAGGCCCCTTACCTCTTTGTTCCCTAGGTGTCTGGTTTTGGGAGTGTGATAAATGGTCTCTTGGTCTGATGCAGTGCAGCTGCTGGGGTTTTTGCAACTCCTCTGGTCTCCCCACATCTCATTTTTCCAATTCTGTTCCAATTCTTTCATATTATTCAGGGGATAAGTTATCCTGAGACACTTCAGGTGAATATACACGTGATATTTGCATATGAGAACAATCCCCTTCTCTCAACTTAAGGCTGCAATAATTTCACTGTGAGGAAAACAAAGACCCAACCTTGTAAGACTTCTAGTTTAGTTGCTTGATCACTGCGGTTTCAGTAAGTTATTACAAAACAGCACATGGAATAGGAATAACAAATGATGTTCACAAAACTTCCAAGTATGTTATTTTGCAAGATATATAAGCTTACCAAGTACTTAAGCCTACATTTTTTACTATATTCTGGTAATTTTTAAAAGTAGCATTAGTATTGCAAAAGAATTAGAATTCAGCATTCAGACTGAGACAATTTTTTTGACAGCTGTTATTCCACATCCAACTAAACTGTTAAAGAAAACATGAATATAAACATACTGATTTGTATGTGTACATTCTTTCTGTAACCAACACACTAAACAAACACAATCTATTATGACAATACTGAATTGCCAAGGTAAGTACGACTGCTTGGTCCGAAGTTTTATCAATAATAAAACCTCCTCTTGATAAAAACAGTTGGGGAGCACTTTCCATTAAGAAATGGCAACATTTCTATTACAAACAACTCATAGATAATATAGTATTGAAGGTCAGTCTTGACAGTTAATTTTTAATTTTTTTCCAGGCCTTTGTGAACAGTGTTCATTACAAAAAAAATTGGGGAGCTCTGAGTAACAAAGCAGTGGTAAGCATAAAATTCAATCACACAGGCTTTAAAAACCTCCCAGAACTCCAATGAATTTAAAGCTAGCCAGTTTCATCAGTTCAAGCAGTTTGTGTTTGTGACTGAAATGGGATTTTAACACACATCAAAATTTAAACCCAGCAAAAACTCTTCTCCCACAACAGGAAGCAAAGGCATGGGTTACTCCACCTTTACCTGGTTTTGTCCACACACATGTCCAGCACCAAAGGTGCTTTCAAGGCAGTGCTACACAACTGTGTTTCCTCAAGGTTTGCTCAGGCCACACACAGCTGCATTTCCCACACAGTGCTCATGCAATTTAGGAGGAAAACAAGGTGATACAAACGTGGCCCAGGCTGCAAGGGCTAGAAACCAAGTTCATTGCAAAGGCGCATCTCCCCTGGCTTATGATGCTTCACAGCCTGATCTCACACCCAGCAAGTGTCCTGAACTGAGCCTGCCTGCTCTTTTAACAGTGAAATACTGTATTTTTGACCCATACAGACTGGGTAGTCGCTGAAATGAAGAAACCATTATTTTAGGATTGAGATTATATCTCATTTTTCCAGAAGTGACTCATTCACTTCATATCAGAATAATTTCAGGAAATGTGCATCAGTAAGAACAACTTAGCGCCATCACATCCAAGCGAACTCCCTTCTATCACACAGCTCGTTTCCAGAACATTAAGAATTCATCTACCCCAAGCAATGCACTGGCA
>VYZQ01013124.1:30602-42299 GCA_013400655.1 Mystacornis crossleyi | reverse complement strand
AAAATTATATTAATTCACAGTGAAGGTTTCATTTCAGCCCATTTCTAATATTAACACAAAATAATTTGTGAACATGCCAAATTCTTAGAAAAAGTAGACCTACTTGCTCTGTAAAACTTAATCCTTTCAGAGAAAAAGAAAGACATATCCAAGTTCCTTTGAAGAAAATGTTAATTTGTAAATAACTGATGTGAGAATTTGTGTAGTTCTACTTTATACTGAATTGACAAGATAACATTAAAAAACAGCCTTCATTCTTTTAGATGTTATTTTATAACTTTTAAAGTTGTAACTTTATAAAATAATTTCTAGCATTCATCTATTATAGTCATATAGGTTTGGGATTTTTTAAATTCCTAACCTAGTTTTCAAAAAAGTTTAAAAGCTTTATGTAATTAGAGGCACTGAACACCACTAGCCTATAACATTTTAGATGAATAAAGTAAAAGGAAGATAATTATAATTTTTTAAAGATTTAAGTCAGAAAATTGGAGACTATGAAACTATTCAACTTTAATCTTTGGGACCCAGTTAAAATCTTATTACTTTCCATTCAAAATCTTAGAGAATTTTCAAAGGAAATGCCAAGAAAGTGCATACTTACGTTGCCTTTCTCTGGTCTTAAAATTAAGAGCCAAACATGGTTAAGGGAAAAAGGGGTTTTAACCTCGGTATTTTTTTGAGGATCCTTAGGTGCACCACTTCGTCCAGGTGGAATGCACTGAAATGCACATGGAAGGTACACAGACTGCACACGAAATGCACCCCAAATGCACACACACAATAGATCATGTATACAATTTATAGGCCTTGCCAATTAGCATATCTATCAGAGATTCCTCTGTGAGAGGCTCGAATGAACCCCCTATTCTGAGAAATCCCCCCTGGATGGGCCTATCTTAGGTGACAGGATGTGAGCTAGAAAGGACCTTGGTTTCTCAGGATAACATAGGGCTTCCTGACCTCCAGCTGGAGGCCTCCAGGATGTTTGGTCTCCTGGCTTAATGGAACATTGGGTGTCAGCTAAATTATCAGACTTAAGGAATTACAAATATGTGGGCTAAAAGCACTGAGGATACATAAAAGCTATATAAACAGGTATATAAAAGGGGTATAAAAGGGGTATATAAAAAAGACAAAAAATCATCATGGCATCACTTATGAAGATGCATCTTTTAAGAAAAAGGAACTTTCAGACTTTGAAGATGAAGGTATTGCTATAACATAGTTTAGGACTACAAAATAATGTGGATGTCAGACCGTCTATGAAGGACAATGACAATGATGAATTCTTCAATGAAGTTAAGGATATTTCCAAATTAGCTGCCTTTCCCCAGGGAAGTAGTCACAGCACCAGATCGACAGAGTTAAAGATGTGTTGGACAACACTCTTAGGCATGTGGTATGATTCTTGTGGATGTCTTGTGCAGGGCCAGGACTTGGACTTTGAGAACCCTTGTGGGTCCCCTCCAGTTCAGGGTATTCTATGATTCTATATTTCTATCTCATTGACTAAGACATAAAAAAAATCTGGGAAAATGAAGGGGGCACAGATGTACTGTGTTAGAATGCCCAGTGTTAGCAGTGGAATACATGACTGGGCAAAGCATTGAGTCTTTCAAACTCAAGGGAAATCAAGATCAAACAGTCAAAAAACTTTGTACAACCGGAGAGAGTTACCAAACATCGTCTGCTCCAAAGCAGAGGTGCGCATATACACACTGGGAATGCTTTGCCAGGGGGGCTGGTCCCTTTAGACCACTGCCTTACCCTCATGACTAAAAGCAGTTTTGGGCCTGAGTGTTTTTCAGCTTCTGAAAGATTGATCAGTTCACTGGTCATGTGGCACCAGTAAACTGAGATCACCTGAGGTTGTCTGGGACTCACATGGAAGTCATCTAGTCCTTCTTTCTGAACTGGGAGGCTGGGTGCCATGAGACCTGAAAGGGAGCAGTCATGATTTTTGAAGCTGTTTCCAACCTGCATAAGAATCAAATCCTTTTGTCCTCTGTGGTAGTTTCTAAGGCATTTTCATTTAGAGACAGGCATAGATTAAAGAAATTAATGTAGTTCTTGTGCCAAAAAAAGGCTGCATTGGGTAGATTAGACTACACCACAGTATATTTTGTTGGCTTGGATGTGGGACTTAGAGTCAAGGAGAGGTATCTTTTCCTACAAAACAAACAAACAAAAGGCAAGTTAATGCAATCAATTTTGAAAATATACTTAAATCAAAGCAGTAATTTTTATAGGAGTGACTTCAGAAGCTGTAAGATGTTGATAGATTTTTTCACTTGATCATGTGGGAATATTTAAATATAAAATATATTATACACTTTGAAAGAAAAATAACTTCTAAGCCACAGACCAATCTTAACAGAACTCTAAAAAAAACAACTGTGCTGAAACAGTGAAATTCCACAAGGCAATTGGCAAATATCAAATTGAAACAGAACAAGGACTTAACAATTTCTTTCCACTTGACTAAAGCCTCCACTGGAGAGTGTTAATACACATGGCAAGTAGACAAATGCTGTCAGGATTTTAAAGTAAACTTGCTTCATAATGATCACTGTCTCACCAGACAGCAAAAATGAAATAATTATTTGCTTTAATTTTCTATCAGACTATGCAAAGGATCAAATCTCTTCCATCTTTTTCAAACAGATTTTGCTTTCAGTTTAGACTTTTTGTTTTACATTACTGCCTTTCTTTCGTAAGCTTGTTTGCTTAGAATGCAATTAATATAAAGAAAGCACTTTGCCAATGGCACAGTCTTCCTGATTCTTTGGCATATTACTTCCTGCAGGTTAAATGTAACTCCCTAAACTGGTCCAGTGCAGCTGTACACTTAAAAGGACTGAACAGCCACAGAGTTTAGTTTGTGTTTACATAATGGTTTTGGCATCAACACTTACTTTTCAATACTAAAGATAGTAACATTGCTCGAGGTTTAAGAACTCTGTAACTAAAGTGTACATTTGAGAGTGCTCATTCGAGATTTGGGATTTTACTTCGGCATTGATTTTGATCTAATCATTTGTTTATAAGCAAGAATCGCTATCATCATGAGAAAATTCTTATTTGGTAAAAGGTAGCAATAAAACTTCATGGAAATGGGTTTTAATATTAAATTCTAGAAATTAACCTGAAACCTTAATAATTGAACACTAAAAGCCGGTCTTTGTATTTGTCAAGTAAGACAAAATTAATGGATATTGATTCCATTATCTACATTTGGTAGAGGAACCTAGAATATTATTAAACAATAATATCTATCTGTGCAATGATCTTCTAAAAATATGGCAATTCATATGATTAGGTCTATTTAAAATTAAACTGAAAATTATTATTGATTACAATAGAATGAAATTGAGTAAACTCATAATACTTAGCATATTTCATTTTGCATACTTTTATATACATGACCAAACACATATAGCTATGTACCTATAAATGCAAAATATGACAGCTGAAGAGATTCCTATCATCATTATTTAGTTCAGCAGCAGCTTCAGCTTTAATTTCATAATGCCTGCTAATTTATTGACTAAGAGAGTGTCTAATGCTACTGAAGATAGAAACAGAAATGAAGATAGGCCATAATTGTATGTAGGCCCCAAAGAATCTTTCACATGCAATAAGTTACCCCAGCAACCCAGCTTAAGGCATTGGTTATTCTCTGTAGTGCTCAGGGGAAGGTACTGCCCAAGCAGAGAAGGTTCTCAGCAGGCAGCTCTGCAGCATTGTTTGCAGCCTTGGGGAAGAACGAGGTTCTGGTCCCCATCCACCACTACACTTTTACCCTCCGGGGTCAGCCCTGTGTTGCTTGTCGATACTTAAAATACCTCATAGACTTCATCTGACTAAAATTGCTTGGTGAAAGCAAAAAACAAGATTATTATAGTCTGCATATCATGGAAGTTTTTTATGTGGGGAATACCAAAGGAAGCGAAATAAAACCCCAAGAGTAGATACACCAAAAATGAAAGTACAAGAAGTATTAGCTCTTGGTCTATAGAACAAATATTTTGGTGGTTGAAACAAAATCAGTTATGTTAAAAAACAGTAGAAATTCTAGATGAATATATCTGGTATCTTCCAAGGTATCAGAAGGAGTGACCTGGACTGTGTACATGTCATATAGCGCTTTTTCAAGAGCTGGAGGATAGAAGATGGAGTATAGGATGCTAATGCAGTAAATTTATTCCACATGCCAAGCAAATTAACCACTTGTTAAACTATCCAAATTTTCTCTGAAGTATTGCAGGAGGTGTAGTTACAATATTCAGGGAGATTAAGTAAAAATCTGCTTGTTGAAATACAAGAATAATATAAGGAAACCAGAAAAATGCCTGCAGGATCACCTTGTTATTGAATAATGTTAATCTATATCAGCAAAGACTCTCTTTTCAAGAATGGAAAAGTGGTATCATTCTATTGACTAGAAACAACAGGCAAAGCAACACCAATAATCAGGTCATATGAGTATCATGGTCAGATTTAGACTGAGAATGATGAATGATGCATAGAAAAAATCAGAATAAGATGTGTCATCAGAATAAGATGTCTCAGAGGTAAAGCCATATTTTAAGGCTTTAAAGGAAATATCATCTCAAAGATGTCTAAAACCTGTTCTCAAAAACATTGTTCAGGAAATCTTAGAAAATCGGGCCTCACTTGACAAGATGAAAAACTGACTGTTAAATTCAGTTTTGAAAGTCCTGGTCCAAAAAATACTACTGTTTTTGTGAGGTGACAGCCAAAAAAAGATTTCAAACACTTAAATAATATCTAAAGATATTCAGATTTTTTTACACGTGTAGTTTTGCAAAATAGGATTTGTCACAGACAATAGAATTACCTGATAAGGTTTAATTATATCCACTGGAACATGGTAGTAGAAACAGATGCAATTTCTACTTTTCAAGACAGGGTTGACTTCCTAATTCAAGGTTCTCTGAAGTATATTACAGTTAGTTTCTATTATATCTAACTAGAGCTGACAAGTGTAGCACTAAAGATACCCACATACACTAGTCAGAAGGGGTTTTGTGTGCAAGGCGAATTTTCAAACCATCAGAAGTTTAACAGAACAGATGTCTGAATTTCTGTGGTATAGTGAAGATCATAGGTGTTATTCACTGAGGAGATACAGTTCATATCTCACCCATTTTTGCCAGTTTTACTTGTAAATTGCTGTAGCCAATTTAGAGTGCCAACTACTTCCCCTTCAAAAGAAAAAACCTCTTTGTAAAAAGGCAGAAGATTGTGTTTTTTTGTTTCCTGTACTTTTACATAAAGAGAAATTGTACTATTACAAAAAGAGAAGGCTTCAGGGTGACATAACTGCACCCTTCCAGTACCTAAAGGGAGTCTACAAGACAGATGGATAAAGACTATTTATAAGAGTATCTAGCAACAGGACAAGGGGGAATGGCTTCAACTAAAAGAGTGTAGGCTAAGATTAGATATTAAGAAAAAAGTTTTTACTGTGAGGGTGGTCAGGCACTGTAACCTGTTGCCAAGAGAGTTGTGGCTGCCCCATCCCTGGCAGTGTTCAAGGCCAGGATAGATAGAGTTCTCAGCAACTTGGTCTACTAAAAGCAACTTGGTCTACTCTTGTCTACTGCCATAGACAGGGGAGTTCCAACTGTGGCAGGGGAGTTGGAACTAGATTATCTTTAATGACCCTTCCAACACAAACCATTTTATGATTCTATAAAACTTAAAAATAATCATGATAAAAATTAATGAAACCCTGTGATCAGTGATTATAGAAAAGAGAAACAGAACTCCAATTCTCTTTGAATGAAATTTAGGTTTGGAAGATCAGTGTCCAGTAAAAATGCAGTGTAAAAAAAGTAGGCATAAATGTAAACTACCATAAACAGCTTAAAGTTGTTGCAATAGCTGCTGTAAGGATTACTTTTTCTAATACAATAACCCAACTGATGCAAATGTTTGTATGAGACCACATCATGGCATCACATCGTCTTTCACGGACTTCTCATTCCATTCCAATAATATCATACGATTTTAAGCACAGAGATACTATAGTCCTAGTAAGGTATGAAAATTCTATATGTAGGATTATGATATATTCATATAGGTATCCTAATACCTATACATAAAATATCCTAATAATTATATATATGAAGTATCTTAATACCTATGTATTGGAACCCTAACAAGATAGCAAAACTTACTAGAGTCTGTCTGTCCTGGTATCTTGCATGAGAAAATGTTCAATATTGCTAATAGCAGCTAGAAGAATCTTTGAGCACAGTTGCATTCAGTACTGAATTTAATCTGATCACGTTAAACTGTAGCTTTCCCAACAAAGAACAGTTCTGTGTGAATCATTACGTTATCTCTGCACCATGGTTTGTAAGAATGAAATGGAGAAAAGAGCCACAGTCCCAAAAGTTCAAACCAGAAAAGAAAACCAAAATTAGGAGCTGACTTTACCACCTGCCAGCTGATGACTTCAGGCTTGAAAGACTTTCGGGAAATTTCTATCAGCAGCCAACTTAAATCCACGAGAAAGATTTTAGTACATCCTCTCCTCTTTTCATATTGCACAAAACCTCTTGTTTCAAAAATAAACACCTATAATACAACATTTTTTTATTAACAGAGGAAAATCTTAATTTATAGTATGTACCATAAAATTAACAAATAAGGAAAACTATCAACAGAGTTTTCATATGTAAGACAAACTTACTCTGAATGAATTGCAGAAGTCTTAAATGCTGAATTAGCAATGAGTAACTCTCTACTAGAGTAGTAACTCTAGTAACTCTAGGCTGTAAACTAGCTAATGAGTACGAATGAGTGAAAAATTTCACTTGAGGTATTCAGAAAAACCAGTGAGAACTGGGACCTCAAGGAGTTTTGAACTACTGCTTTCAAGGAATGTGGTTCCACTAGGAGGAAATCACATTTTTAAAATAGAGCAGCGTTTTTTTAGCCATCTGCTTTATGAATCTTCTGGTCCTGCAGGGGTCCCCCGGGTGGGGCATCAGTGGGGTGGCAGCATGGCGGCACCAAAAAGAAGGGGAAGAACCACTGGATAACCTGAAAGCATTCAGGACCATGGCCATGCTCACCCTGCAGAGCACTGTTAACAGGAGGCTGCTCCTTTTCCCTGACCCTCACTCAGCCTGCTGGAACACTGTACAGGTTTTCTATTCCCTAGGCTGCTTGGCTAATTAAACCATGAAACTTGCAACAGGGTTGAGATGGTCTCATGTCCTGAAGTGGTCACACACTTGCCATTCTGTCCATAGGAGAAAAAGGCATTGTTACAGAACCTAATTATCAGAAGTAGTCACATTAAAAAGGTCATCTGATGATAGGCCATAACATCATTACCCACTTAAAATAGAAGAACTATCCATCTAGCCTCTCCAAACACCTCAAAATAGGAATGCTTCAGCTTTCCCAGAGGTTCATTTAATTGCAACTCAGCACAGGCAGTGAGGACAGGATGTTTGAAAGCCAGCATTAAGCATAAGACAGCCTCCCTTGATATCGACCTTCTATTCTAAAAAGGATTTCAGCATTTTGTTCAGTGGGAATTGCCAACTCTGTTTTACACAGCTAGTTTTAAGCATTCAGTTTGAAACAAATATGTGGTCACTCTGTTACCTTTATAAACTAAGGATGGCAGAGGCAGTCTATGCCTGATATGCTCAGAAGTTTTTTTTCTTTGCTCTAGGGGAACTCCACCCAATATACACATTTTATTCCTCCTTCTTAAGCATCTGTACAAGATTATTTGTTGTGTTATGCTCACTATTCTGAATCTGCCAAAAGTTACAACTCTCAAGATTAGTATATTTAGAAAAAAGCATTTTAAACTATTCTGAGAGGATTTTTCCCCAAACAAGTATAATTTTCATTAAGCACCATTCTAAGTATTACAGAAAGGCTAACATGCTCACACTCTATCTTATGGTCTAAGAAAATGCTGAACCTATTGATAGATGTTGTAACAAATCCTGCTTTAACTAAGTGGAACATCCCAAATAATCATGTTAAACTTCTTGTTTATTCTGGTAGGTAATAATAGGATTTAAACCCGGAGTGCTGCTGAAACTGTAAAACACACTTCAGTGCCAGGGGAAGAAAATGTCATTACTACTCAACACAAATCAAGGGAGATTATTTAATTAGGATCACTTCATCCTTTAAGCAAATAAAAGAACCTCAGTCTGCCTTACTTCTTTCTGACTCCCACCATCAATTCTCTGAATCATTTTGATCAAAAGCATGGTTTAAATCCACATCATACACTTCCATAGTACTTACTTTACACTTATTAGCTGTTTCTAGGTTTCTTCTAAACAAATTTAGGGAGACAATAATTTCTGACCATGTCTTTCGGAAATAGATTTCTTGTTAGCATTTAATCTTGCTTTCTCTTCTTTCCTCTGTTTTCTATGGTCAGTTATCTTGTTTTCTACTGTTAGTTCTTTTGCTAATCAAAACATTTTACAGCCTTTTCCTGAAGCCTATATTCCACACTATTAAGATCTTATTATGTATTTCCACTGCAAATGCAAAAACTTTTCAGTGTAGGCACTCTGTCTTTGCCATTATAGTAAACTCAGTGCCTATGTCTTTGCACCTTTTGTCCTGTAAAAGCTTTGTCTTAAAATGGTAGTAATCTTCATAGGTTATTTACACTTTAGTGTGTTATGAATAACTCAATAGCTAATTATTATGATAATGCAGGTAAAGTATTTACAACAGTATCAGATATATTGTATTACAGCTAAAGCTGCTTATGTATTAATGATTATCAGAAAATACTCACTGGACATTCAAAGACGTATTATCTCAGTGCACAGACATAGGATTCCAGTAAGTCCTTTCATTTCTGAGTCATTGTAATTATTTGTTTTCCCCTCATTCTTTTGCTTTCATGCTTAAGTTCTGATCAATTCTGAGTAGTTGCTTTCATAATATTCTTTTCTTTCCTTTTCTTCTGTAGAAAGAAAAAGAAATAATCCCAGAGGCCAAAATTCTTTTTCATGTTTTCTACATTACAGAATCAAAAAGACCATTACTTTGGTATGCATGAACACCTCCGCTGTGTATTTGGGTTGAAGAAATGACAGAATTTGGGCTGGGAAAAAAACCAAAGGAGTCAGGTTTTGTGCAGTATTACTAAAATATTCAGAATGATTTTATCCAAAGGGTGCTTTCTTCATAAGTACTGCAGTAACAGCACAATCACTGCTGCCAGTTAGTACATGATTTCCAGGTACAGGAAATGAAGAATACACTGCAACTTACCTTCTTTAGTAATATGTATTTCCGTGTTTGTGACATCCAAGTATCACCTGGAATGGAGTTTGAAGGAAACATACCTATATAAATATTTTTTCAAGTAAAAAAGACAAGTAGGAATGTAAACATTTTGATATATTGGAAGATTTTAATATTGTGGGAGTTAAAAAAAAAAAAAACAACAAAAAAGAAAGGAGTGAGGGAGTGAGTCTTGGGTTCAAGCCTAGAGCTTTCTTGATTAACTTTTCCCCCACTGATATAGAGTCAGAGTCCTTGCTTCCAAAAATACTTTAGGAAAAATTGCAAATAAGATTAAAAGTTTTGAGAAATACCTTGCTATTTTTTAACCGCCCAAATTTTTACATGATTTCCATGTAATGATTTTTTCCCTCAAAATAGCATATAATAACATAACTGAAGTTAATATGCAAAAGATGTTGGGTTTGTGGCTACGTCCATCATAGGTCTATAATGTCAGTGAATGGTACAGGATTTTATGGCCAAGATAAAAAGTATTGTCCAGGTTTATATAGGCAAAAATCCTTATTCACTCAGAAAAACCTTGAAAAAATCTGTCAACAAATGGACAAGTAGTCTGAACCACCAGGATTAGGAGGCAGAACACTCCCTTATGTTTCTTTATAAACACAGAGTGAGCAAGACCACTTATATGATTTAGTCTTTCTCTCACTGCTGCACACCCACTCACAGGTTTGAAAGAAGTGTGATCCAAATAACAGACATGGAGTAGGGTGAATACAGGACAGGTAAATAAGTTGTAGACTGAGACATTTTTGGAGAACTCTGGACACAAGGAAGGATGAAGACCTATGTATAAATTACAATACTCCATGCAGAACCCTGGTATGAAGCTCCATTTTTTCAATAACAGGTCAGAGGTCATCATGGGGAAGTGAGTGAGTGACTATGTTTACATGGTTAATGGCTGGGGTTACTCCTCAGTTTAGTGAAAAACTATTTCAAGAGCATCGGCATTTAAATACGCCAAGAGTTTCATTTTCTAGCTGATTAGTTCTGAAAAATACACTGTTTAATATCTGTTTAATCTAGATGGAGATGACACATTTTTTCGAGGTTGTGTTGAATTGTTGAATGTCACCTAGTTTGTTAGGGCTTGGTTAGGTATGAGACTATTGCAGAGTTTAGGTAAAAAATCATGAAAAATCAAAACTTCTTGAGCAAATGCTACAGTGAGAGAACCTCATTGGAACCCCATCTCCAAGGTGAGTGTGGAGCATACCTGTAGTCAAAGAGAGCCTTCAGGGCTTGCACCAGGCTTTTGATTTCTGATTTGCATGCAAAACTAGAGAATGAAAGTTTGGGATGACAACAGTAGTGCTGAGAAGTAATTTCACATGCAAGGAGATCTATTCAAGAAATCAATATTGACTATCTTCTTGAGCACAAATAGTAAGAGCAGTTGGGTATATTTCTCGGGTTTAATTTTTGGCTTTGAATTTATTTTGCTCTGACATATTATTCCAAAAGCCATGCCAGTGTCCTGAGGAGGCTTGAAGAGCATATTTGTGCCAGTCCTTGCCAATCTGTACATCTTCTTTTCCATAGCACCCTGAACAACTGAAGAGTCCAGGCCCTTCTGGGCAGTTTCTACTCCTGCTTCCTAGGAGTAGGGGCAAAGGGTGTTCAATTCTTGCATTATTTGTTCAAACATTTCTTTGAAATTCAGTGCATTCTCACTTTCCTGACATATAATTCTGCGTCAATAAATGAAAAAGTATTATACATGTATAAAAAAAAATTTATTTATCTAGAGCACAATCTAAAGCTTTGCTGAAAATGATAGCAGGAAAAAACCCAATATTAACATAAGCTTTCAAATGGATATGAGTCTTATAAAAGAGATCTGTGATAGCTGCTTGCTCTTCCCTCAGTCATGTGAAAGTGTTGTTTAATTATGGATCAAGTTCAGCCTTTAGCTCCTTGACCAATGTCAATTATTCCTTCCATTTTCTTCTGTGGCATCATGCTGAGCAGGAATGATGCACAGATAAAACTGGTATTATTTAGCTGCCTATATTCTCTAGAGAACATAAAAAGACTGTAAAAGGAAGGAAGAAGAAATNCTCAGCAGCTGTTGCTGTGGTTTCAGAGTTTTGCACTTATTGACAATTCAGGAAATTTATGGGTTTCAATATGGTATATCAGGATCACTCCTGTGCATAACATCTTCTGGATAGAGACAGGGAAATAGCTAAAACTGATACTATGCACTTATCTCTGAACTTCATTGAATGTCTTTATGTTACATTCAGTGTTTTTTTCCTCTGTGAGAATGTGGTTCAGTACGATTTCACCAGATGTGTTGATTTCCTGTGAAATATTTTTAATAATGCTTTATCCTAAACATATTTTAAA
>VYZQ01013124.1:18784-29794 GCA_013400655.1 Mystacornis crossleyi | reverse complement strand
AGTGTTGTTTAATTATGGATCAAGTTCAGCCTTTAGCTCCTTGACCAATGTCAATTATTCCTTCCATTTTCTTCTGTGGCATCATGCTGAGCAGGAATGATGCACAGATAAAACTGGTATTATTTAGCTGCCTATATTCTCTAGAGAACATAAAAAGACTGTAAAAGGAAGGAAGAAGAAATAAAAAACACAAAACAAAACAAAACAAAAAAACCCACCCTTGGAGCGCTTTGAGTTAAGGGAAAAAGATAGAATAGCAAGAACTGGATCTAAAACAATAAAGTAAAACTCTCTCTGGGCAAGAGATCTGAGAAATAAACAAAATGCCCNGAAAGAAAAAATTGGGAACAGTTTCTGCATTTTCGCCACAAGTAAGAAGCATGTTTTTTATAGACTTGAACCAAAGCCCGTAAGGCATGATTAAGACTGTTAACTTGGCCTGAACGATTGACAGTTGTGCACTGAGAGTAACTGAGTAAAACCTGAGTATAGGTCACTAAAGCTGCTAAGCCGATGTGTCTAGTTGTGTATCTTGTACAAGTTACGTACCATTTTGTCCTTCTGGAAATCACTGGTGATAAATGAAAACAGCAACCCCAAATAATTAAGCAACACTAGTTTCTACCTATGCAGGACAACAGAAATCATGCCATTTTTATTGCACCTATGTGCTATTTAATCCTGTCAGTACCCCATTGTTTCTATTAGGTTTAAAATTCCTGAGTTTAAATGAGAACATGGCCAAAATGTCCAGCATTCACTGTGCAATGTACACAGTCATAATAAAACACTATTAGGAAAATAATAGTTCTTAATTCTTATTATTCTAATCACTTTAGTTATTACCACAAAATAACAGTCAGTGCTGCAAATCCTGAGGAAAGGACCAAATTTTAAAGCTGGGATGCCATAGTGATATGTCATAAGGAATCCCAGAAATCTATTCTAAACAAGAGCAGGCTTTACCTTCTGCAGCCTGTGTCTGTCAAAGCCCATTATAAACATTAAGATTTCATCAGAGTTTGAGAGCAGAAATGACCACTTGAATTCCTGCCTTCAGTTTCAAAATGTAAAATTCCAGACATGTCCTTCATAGCAGTATGTTTTTTCATTAACACCCCATTGTATACTTTAACAAATCACTCAGAGAAAATGTTTTGCTTCACTTGGGGAGAGCGCTATCGTGCTTTATTGCCAACAATAGCAACAACAATTCCACACAGTTTTTTCTGTTTTGTTATCACATCAAGAAGAGTAACTACTCCAGCCCAGCAGTCAAATAGAGGTAAATCCAGGGGCAACACTTTCACTGCAATATGTAAATCATTTCTGCAACATCCTTATTTTGGGGAGTCTCTGCCTTATGCATTTACTGCTCACTTTATCCCCCTGTCTAACAACTGACATAGATCAGTGAAATGTGTGTAGTTTAGGTGATTGACAACTACCTGTCATTGTTTCCTATGCAAAACACAGTCCCCTAAGCAGAAGTGCAAGAACAGAGACAGTTTTTAGAGAAAGCTTAAGAGCCTGAGACAATGTCACAGCTTTCTCTGTAGAGATGTAACTAGTCACAATCACAGAATCACAGAATAAGCTGAGTTGGAAGGGACCCACAAGGATCATTGCGTCTAGCCTCTTACCCTGCACAACACCATCCCCAAGAGTCACACCACATGTCTGAGAGCATTGTCCAAATGCCTCTTGAGCTCTGTCAGGCTGGTGTTGTGAACACTCCCCTGGGGAGGCTGCTCAGTGCCCAGACACTGTCTGGGTGAAGAACCTTTCTCTAATATCCAATCTAAATCTCTCCTGACACAGCTTCCCTTCAGTCCCTTCACTGGTCACCACAGAGAAGAGATCAGTGCCTGCTCCTGTGCAGAGCAGAGCAGGACAATCCCCTGCCTTATCTGGCTGAAGACGCTGTGCCTGATGCACCCCAAGACATGGGTGGCTCCCCTATTTGTCTCCTAACGTTTTAAAGACGGCAGATATTTGAATCCTTTCTTGCCATCCTGACATGCATCCATTTGCTAAATTTATTGCTACTGAGGCTATGTCTATTCTGCAATTCAAGGGTGACTACTGATGAGTCAAATATATTTAAATTACTTTTTAAAGGGAAAAGCGATGACAAGCATGGCATCAATCTTTAAAGGTGCTTCAAGGTGTAATCCTGAAAATTATGTACTTGAAAATCAAACTTTAGACCACTAAAATTTGTTTCCAGGAAGCTGACAAAAAGAGGTAATGATCACTCGGATCAATATGATATATTTGGAAATAAAATATTACTTTGTAGCTGGAAATCATCACTAGTATAGCCACTAGATTTATTGGAATAAATCACCTAAAACCTGTGGGTAAGCACGAGCTGACTAATACTATGTAGTTGAATTTTCAGATAAGCTTTCAGTCCTGTTCCTTGTTAAGGGTCAGTTCCAAAGGTGCTGTAAGGCAGGAGAAGAGACAAGCCCATGAAAAAAAAGTATTAAAAACAGAAAATAAAATATAAAAATAAATGGGTATTTTTATTGAGGGGGAGGATGCCAAAAGGTTGTTACTGAGATCTATACATTTTACATATGTATAAATTACCAGGAAAAGAAGGAAAAAAGGTAGGTGATAGAACTTGCAGACTATATTAGAGACATGAAAAGAATCCAATGGAAAAAGAAAAAAATTGCTAGGATGCTTTATCTTGAAAATTATATGACCAAAGAGGTACAGATGCAGTTAATAAAATTACACATGTGGAATGAATCCTATAAATTCCTTGAGGAACAGGTTTAACAATCCTCCAAATGGGAATACATTATTTTCTAAGCCTTCCAATGAACATACTAAAGTTTTGTCTGCAAAAGCAAGATCCTTATGTGCAGGTTCAGTCAAAATTGCAGATAAATATTTCCCCCTCCTTAGGCAAAAGAGACAGAAAGAAAATTTAGGGTTTTATTCATCCAATTAAGTATATGAAAGAAGAGAGCTGCAGTTACCATGGGAAGTGCTACAAGGCCGTCTGTGATTTCCCCTGATGGAAAGCTGCAGTGTCATGGAGTAACCCTGGCAAAGTATACTTGTGGGGACTAGCTGCATCAACACTTCTCCCCAGCAGCTGGCTGGGGATCCTGCCCTGTACTTGCAAAGAGTGGTGATGGACAAGTGCTCTGGGGGACTGCCTGCTAGCTGGGCTGAGACAAGTTTGACATTGTTGATTTACCCAAATAACATTTCCATTGTCAAGACTCACAGCTCAGCTTACACCCTCTGAATCAAAAAAGTGAATCAAGACCATTAAGTCTCACCAATAAGACTGGGAAAAGAGTGAGAAAGAGGATTAAACACCTAGTAATACCATGGAGAGGTATAAACTCAGGGCTGGGGAAGCTTCTTCTAGCTCGTGGGAACATTTTATATCAGTGTGTGGCTTTAACATCTTCTTTTGTACTACAGTACTGTAAAAGAATTGAATTACTCTCCTGTTGAACAGCATCTACAGAAAATGACAAAATGCAAGTGTTTCTCTGTATACTACACATGGGCCATCTGTAAGTCATACCATGTTTTTCCTTTCCGAATATTGCAGACTCTGTTAAGAACTGAGAGCTCTATCTTTCATTTTTTGGCTTTCCTTAGAGCAAGCCAGATGTCTCATGGAGCTATCAGCAGGGTTTATTTTTCCTGGCTTGGATGCAAACCTCCAGTTATTAATATCAGAGTGAGCTCTGCTAGCTGACAATTTAAGATAAAGTAAATTGGAAGTGACATAAAGGAGCGTGTGGGTGTTAATGTGCGTCACCGACATTCTTTTCTGACATCCTGAAAGGTCTCATCTGTATGGCCGACACCAGCAACCTTTACCAGTGAACCTGTGCTATTAGAGGGTAGGCACTCTCATTGATTTGTAAAAGTGACAGATGCGGCATGTGGTTGTAAATTAGCCATGTGAAGCCAGTCTCCAGAGATTTCCAAGAGCATTTTTAGCTTTGCAATGATTTGTGTTCTTCCTTTTGCCAAGCTGCGTGAAGCAAAGCACTTAACTCTTTCACTAGTCATCTTGTTGTACTTCACTTTTCTTGTGAGTTTGGGTTGGTTTTCTTTTTCCTTCCCCTGCCTTCCCTCAGTTATTATGATTCATAAGGCTAAAGTTCTGCTCAGTTGTTTTTTTAAGATGGTTCTCCTTTCTCATCATAGTGTTTCTGAAAAAGGTTACCAAAGTCATATCAGGATAAGCTGAAATGTCTTTCAAACCATTAAACCCTCTTTTATTTACAGATGTGCATATATGTATGTATGCATAAATCCGTTCATTAATTTTTACATATAACAGAAGGTCTGTTCTGGTGAAGGTTTAAGTGAAGGCTTTGTTAACTGAACTGCAGTCCTTGCTCACACTTGCAGACGCATAATGTGTGAGTTTCCAAGTGTCTTCATTGCTTACGCAGAAACTCAGCTGTGAGAGAGTTGCACAACTTGAGACAAGGCCAAGGCATCATACACAGCAACAATTGTATCATGAAAAGGATGGTAGTAGGACATAAAGACTCTTCTTTAGTCTCAGTTCCATGATTTGCTTCAGTCTTGTCACAGGTATCTACTGTGATTGCATGAAATTAAGACTGATGGGTGGCCTGGAACAACTACAGAGTCCATCCCCACCACGCAGGCATTTGTTAGAGCTTACAATCTGCCTTCTCTGTTTAGTCTGTTTGAGAATTTCCTTCTATGGAATTCCAATCATGCCTTTGTAATGCTGATTTTAGATTTGAATTTGCATTGTAATTCATGTACTATGATAAGTCAGAAGATGAGACAAAGAGTCAACCTTCTAATAATCAAATTTAGGGCATCTAAACACTTTAAAAAAGTATCTATGTGCCACTGCTGCAAAACCAAATGCTTGTACAAAACCAAACACAAAGCAAAACAAAAACATGTCAAGGCAAATTATTCCCTGGACTAAATGTCACCAGCTGTAAAAAAACACCCTGACAAAATGTGGAGGTTAAAAGGTCGTGACCCCATAAAACTACTATTTTAACTCCTTATCCTAAATCACTTCCAATTATGTATGGTAAGGTCTTTTTATTTTGAAGTAGAAAATACTTTTTTTCTGAGAACTTCAAGCTGGGTTTTCAGCGTGGATACAGAGGTGAAAGGTTCAAAGTTTTAGCTGCTAAACCACCAAATGTCTGCTCTCTCTTCTATTTTCCTTCCCTTTGAAGTTATTAGCAACAGTTATTTCTAGAGAGCTTTCACTCCATGCGGCAGGCTTGTGCGGCAGGCTTGTGCAGCAGTCATAGTAAACTCTGTCTTCCAGGCTATTTATGTTTCTACTAGTTCCTGCTCCCGTTATTCTTTTGAGCTTTAGCTAAATGCACATAGGCACAGCTTTAAGATGGAGATGTTGGTCCTTAAAACTGAATTTGGAGTAGGTAGTGGGGAAACATTCTTGTAATTTACAAACTTTCTTCCCGTGCAACTGCCATGTGATTACTATTAAACCTTACTGCACTGAGATCATACTCCAGTGCCTGCCCAGACCACCTCCATGCTATCACATATGACTCCAGCACACATGTTGCTGAGGAAAGATCGCTTCCTGAGAGAAAGTGGAATGACTGCAAAAATTACAGGACTCATTAGAGTACAGGACCAAGTTACAGTGCAATAATCTTCACAGTAGAAACCACTGTCTCATCAAACTGCCAAATCTCAGGTCATAGTGTTAATGTTTTATGTGTTCAGAACTGCTGTTTGGAGTAGTTTTGGAAGGCTAGGTTAACACTCTAAGGGGCTGGAAAGGGTTCAAAGTTTTTCAGTTGTGTGGTTTTTGGGCTTTCCCCCCCCAATAGACCCTAAATGTTTTATATTTTTTCATTTTAAACCTATTTCCTGGCCAGTCATTCTCAAACTACTCATTCCCACCCTTTAGTAAAGTCCAAAATTGAGTGTTACTATGGAAACTGCTACAGATGTAACAACTGCAATTCACAAGAATGAAAAAGACAAAAATGGATGAAGAAGCGTTGCCTGCATTATGCAAAATTTCATAACTGCATGAAATTCATAACTACATATGAATTGCATACTGTGTATAAGGTTTTTTGTGAACCCAAAGTGTTAGAAAGGTCCTCCTAGCATTAGAGGAAATTATTTTCAAGTAGGTAAATTAATTGCTTTCAAAATTCCTATGTAAAAAAAGAAAACTCTTTGTAATCTATATTTCTAAAGTCCATCTCTTTTTCATACAAGAAAAAAAATATTTTTAGATGTTTTAAATTTGTAATCTGATTTTGTGGATTTTCCCTTCTGTTATTAGCAAACAGAAAAGTTGATCCGAGATTTCTTTAAGTCATAAGCTTCTTAGACAGAATAGACAAG
Organism: Mystacornis crossleyi; assembly: GCA_013400655.1. NCBI lineage: Eukaryota > Metazoa > Chordata > Aves > Passeriformes > Timaliidae > Mystacornis > Mystacornis crossleyi. The sequence continues at coordinate 23,410 of VYZQ01013124.1, read as the reverse complement.
CCAGCAGTGTTTTTATATTTTAAAATATTTTCATAAACTCTCTTGAATATATCTGTGTATTCAGCAAAAGAAAACGGGGCTATGAAAACTCAAAAAAATAGAAATAGTGTATTAAACAAAAGCTGTGAAGGCATGTACTCAGCCTGTTTCTCTGATCAGCTACAATATTTTTACATCCCCATAAATTCCATTGACTGCAGGCAGGTTTTTGCAGACATGGCCTGGAGAGCCTTAAAGAGGGGAGAGAGAACCAGGCCTTTTGTCTAGTACTCAGCTGCCATCAATTATTTAGGAGCAAAATTATGTGACATTTTTCTTTCAATTATGCTGTTTAACAAGGCTTGGGAGTTAATACTGACCAGAAGATGTTTTATCCAAGATATGCTGTAAAGTGCTCTGCTCTCTGTAGAATATATCTCCCTTGGCTCTCAATTAATGACTGCAGCCATGCAGCTGCTCTAAACTGACTAATCTCACTTGACTAGGTCTGAAAGCACCTCTGTGTTTTTTAATAGATTTTTTTGCTCTTCTCTGAGTATTTGGAGAACTTTTTGTGCTGGACACTCAGCAATAAAAATCTGTCAAATCTGTCAGAAGGCTTGCCTCCTAAAAACAGTTCTTCAAAGAGAGAAGTGTGTAAAAAACAGAAGGCATGCTGCTTTATTCTTACTATGGGCACTGTGCGATCTTGTGCCTGACAAAGATCTGTTTAAGATGTAAGAGTAGTGCTGTGAGCCTGTATCCAACACCATCTTTATTTTCATCCAGAAGTTTAGTCTTCAGCCTGGGAACTCACTCTTGCTTTTTGCCCTCGGCTTCAGTCATTTCTTCTCTTCAAAACTTATTATCTGCTTTTGTGTCCAACTCTTGTTGCAAAAAACATCACTATACTTATCTGACAGGTTTTGTTGTCTTTTCTTCAACCCCAGGAGCAGCAGAACATGCAGCATCAGGAGTAGCAAAGCTGTCCACTTGCATGTCATTGCCTGTTGTTCACTTACGTTCTACCACAGATTTCAGATCAGCACTGAAAAATCAATCCTGACATCAGCCAAGATAGAATTTCTTGATGATCTGGTAATGACAGAGGTTACAATTTCAGGAAGCATTGAAATCTGTGAAGAATATATGTCTGCAATTCTCAAAACATTTGTCTTTTGTAGATAATAGTCCAGTCTATTCAAGAGGACTTTAATCTCTATTACTTAGGGTTTTTTTCCTATTCTACTGTCACTCAGAGTCCTTAATAGCCGATTGATTGCTTTAAATTTCGGCTTTACCTTTGAGCCATGATACTTTACACATATTGGTTAAATTCCAGATTAAGTGGCAAAATGGAGGAACTGGACAGATTAATGTGATTTAGCAAAGCCAGAGGAACTCAATTCTGTACAATTTGGTGTCTCATCTTCAGACTGATTCAAAATTATTTAGAGCATGAGCTACAACATAAATTGAGTTTTCAGAAAGAGCTGTTTAATGGAGTGATTTACACAACATTTGGAGATTCCCACATTATGAATTTGTGTATGTTGCTTGTTTTGGTACTTCCTGATGGACTGCATCCCACCTCCTGCCCTTCATCTAGAGAGGCATTTACCTATGTGCAAACCTGTTCAATCAGTGTAGTCAGTTAAAGCTGGTGGTTGTTACTTCAGATCTCCTCTGCAACCACATCTTGTAGAGGCAGCAACGTGGAGCTTGCAGCCGAGGGAAGAGACAGCCAGGAGGATGTCTTTCAGCCTCAGTTTTACTGGTCCAGGACCTGGAGAGGTCATCAGCATATCTACAGTAGCCCTAGGAGCAGGCCTACCTCCCAACAGACTCTACACACCACGATCTGCTCTGATGCCTAGCAGAGGCAGCATGGCCCTTCCTGCTTGCTGTCTGACTATGAGCAGGCCCTTTTCACTTGACTTTGCCTGCCACAAGGAACTTCTTTGCAATCCTTCTAGAAAGAGGGTGTTTAGGATTCCTTCTTTGTGTTCCAACCCTGTAATCCCTCAGGAAAGGAACCACCAACATGGAATGAGGATTTCACTATAAGAGTTGCAGCATCCCTCTCCTACATGATCCACAACAAAAATTGTCATTTGACAAGACAGAGGAAACAACCATTTTTTAAAAGAGTTAGATACAGAAAGCAAAATCCTTAGAAATGAAATCTGGGCTCAATTTCCTCTTGCCCAACTACAACCATAGTACATCCCTATTTTTCTCCAATCTGGGGAACTTATCAGCAGCTCATGCTCCAGCAGATGATCTATCAGCAGACAAGGCTCTGTGAAATCATCTCTCTGTTTACAAATAAGTCATACATTAATTTTCCTTTGGAGTATCAGGAGCGCTATTTCCTTTCTTTAAGAAACAGTGATTTTTATTTTTTCAGTCCTGCAGCAAATTAGAAATACATAGGAACGTTTCAACAGCCAGTTGGTCTAGATAATGACCTTTTCTTCACTTTTACTGTTATCTTCCTTCAAGATAGAGATTTAAAATGTGGCCACAATTCCTCTTAAGTGTCTCATCAGAACTACAGAGCATGACATTTCACACAAAAGTGGCTTTGAAAACATTTGTGTAATTCAATGTGAAAAATTTCCATTATCCCAGAGGAATTTTATGGAAGAGTGACATCTCAGGTATATGAAATAACCAAAAAGGGAATGGAAATTTTTCCCCCAGTAAATTTTTCACATAAAAATATGCTCTTTCCTTTCAAACTCTCTGCTGAAAGCAAAATGTAATAAAGACAGAAGTAAATCCATCTGTAATAACTATGGTTTAGGTATTTATCTTACCTTATATTTATGAATTGTTGATCTATTCTATTTTGTAATAAGTGGTAAGTAATTGATCTATCTCCATGCTTCCAGCAATTTGATCCACATTCTGTGTACTTGCTATTTTATTTCTTTCTCAAAGAAAAGCCAGCAAGGAATTAATTGACATACTTCGGCTATGGCTATGCACAGTTTCATTTAGGATGGATTTCAGAGACCACACACATTTTTGTTTTGAAGGACTGTGTTTCTATTTGAAAAATAACATACATTACTGTACAGGTGCCTTTTTTCATTAAGACCATTCTTTCCTCTATCGTTACCATTTATGGGGGGAAAGCACTCTACAATACCTGCAAAATTTGTGTATCATCACACACATAACAAGAAATACTTATGCTGTCTCACATGGTGTGACAGACAGGAAAAATGAGGCTTTACATGGTGAGCCCAGGTTAGCTGCATATCCATGTCCTAGGAAATAGACTAAAATTATTACATTAAAATGGAAAACAGTGTCTATTTGTTTTAATGATGCTGGCCTTAGGATAACCTCACTTATTATTAAAGTTCTTTTGTTCTCCTTTGTAAAAAGGATAAACTGCAAATGCTATTGAAAGTTGTTGCCAGAACTGTATTATTATCAAAACCAATCAAATAATTTTTATGTACACAAAATAAAGATGAGATTATGGAATATTTAAGTTCATAGAAATAATCTCAAAATAAATTTAGTATATCCAGGAAGACTGGAACCCAAAATTAAGAGCAGTGCTTTGATTTTCAACTGGTCTGTCCTTTACAATACCAACTGCTCTTTGGTCACCCTCTAGACTTTATCTCAGTAAATTAAAATCCATAAATAAAAATAAATTTAGACAAAAAGCCATAATTTTGGCTTTTCTTATGCAATTAGGAAAGTCAACCGAGTGAAGAGAATGACATTCAACTGGGAAACATGTACAACACAACACAACCTAAAGAGCACAAGTGGGAGAAACAAAGAGTGATAGGGTGCAGTTGTGGAAGAACAGAGATTATTTGTGGAAGAGAGAGCAACTGTAGGTATAACATATGAAGCACTGCTGAGACAATTAATATTTAGCAACAAAGCTGGGAGCATATCTGACCTCTGATATCACTTGATGCCTTACTTGGTGTCAAAGGAAATAAGTGTTTTCTCAAGAGAATAGCTCCATGATTCGACAGAGTCTTTGTAAGGCCAGCATCTCTTGAAAACACATTATCATACGACAAACTCTCCAGCAAATGTCTAGCTTCAAAAGCAATAAAATATATATAGGAGGGTTTGTTTTTTAAGGCAATAGTCTGTCTCTTTCAATCACAAGGCTACATGTTACTACATCCTTTAGATTGCAGTGTTGTCTTCAAAAAGCTACTGCATTGGTTTAGATGTTGAAATAATTGAACTGCTAAAAGCTGCCTTGAATGAATCTAATGTTTAACATAACAAATCATAACAAAAATTCAAATTTCCTTTAAAGAATTGTTCTATTTTTTTTTCTGCAAAATTAATTCACGGTATTATTATATAACATTTACTGGCATAAAATTTAATAATTTAATAGAAATGTGTAATATTTTTGTTTATTGATCAGAGGCTGAATTTAGTCATTTGAAGCCTATCTCCAAAGCAGAGTTAGTATTAGAACCTTATCAACATTAATTTTGAAGTACTTCCTAACTATCAAGCCACTAAATTTTAATCTATTTAATAACTGTTTCACATGTAGAACTTACACTGAATTCCAGGTAAGAATTATTGCTTATTTATAATGAAAATAATCTAATGGGAGAAACCAGGAATTATGGACAACCGTAT
>VYZQ01013121.1:69796-80376 GCA_013400655.1 Mystacornis crossleyi | reverse complement strand
TGCTTTGATTTTTGATCAGCCCTGAAGTGGTCAGGGAGTTGGACTTGATGATTATTATACTTAGAAAAAAAAATTAGATGCTCATCTAAACAGGGATCAGGTAACTTTTGTCATTTCAAATTTGCCAATAAATTGAACTTTGAGCAAAGGTGAGAGGGTAGTTTACTGTATGTATTGCATGTGATTCTTTTGGTCTGGGGTGCTGAGGCTTTTTAGTTTTTTCTTTTTTCTTTTTTTCTTTTCCCAAGAGCATGATAGGATAAGGTCTTTTGTAAAAATTAGCCTACTCTGGCAAGTTTTTGTCATCTGAACTATAATTAATGTTCTTCAAACACTGGACCTTATCTGCTGTCTAAAATGAAACTTGTCTGTGAGAAAGCCAGAGACATTGTTTAATTTAACTGTCAAAGATGAAAAGGAAAAATACCTTATTCTTCCTTTTACACAGGTGATGAGGAACTTCAGTCTTTGAAACACAGAATGTCAATGTCCTGTGCCAGTGTGATGCTAAATAAAGTGGATGATGAAGATTGATTCATTAGAAGTGTTCTGCCCCTTGTCAGATAAGGAAAGCTGAAGACCTTGTTTGCTAATTTTTTTTTAATAACTGACTAGAGATGACAACAGATGTCAGCAAATGAAGAAACATTTGAATCAAAAAACTAGTCCTTGACATTAATTTAACTTACCCAATATGAAGCAATAAATAAAATAAGGAGATTCCTTCTGCAGGTTGGAAAACCAGATTGTACTGAAAGACTAAGGGTGGATTTCACCCTACATAATTTCTGTCCCCTCAGCAGGACAGAGTGCCTTGGCCCACCCTGCTCAGGGACTCAAGGGCAGTTGGCATCTCCAGGGAACAAGTCATCCGTCCTGTCTGAAGTGTCTGTGCCAATGTCTATTGACTGATCTCTTCAAGTGCTTCCTTGACTGCACAGGCACCCAGTATTTTAGACAGTCAACATCCTTATGCGGGAGCTAGTTTGGAAAGTAGGAATGGCTTTTCCTCTACCATTTTTGTATCTTTTCCAGTGATGGCAAAATGTAGCCAACACAAATGAATTGTGTAAGAGCATTGCAGGATTTTAAAATGTCTCCAGCTATTGCAGGGGGCATTTGAGTGCTTTGTACCAGCTCCCAGCTAGGACTTGATTTGTACCTATTACAATACTTCTCTGCTTATATTTTGCTCAGGCTACAGTTGAATTATCCTTGAATGCCTGTGCCAGATCTGTAATTATCCATAATCAGAACTGACACTGTCTCAGTAGTGCCTAAAAAATGAGATTTAAAAAACAGAAGAAGAATGATTTACTTTTTTTATTACTATACATTAGGGGAAAAGAATAAAAAGACTTTTGCTATTGAAGTCTGTAAAAATAATTTAAAAGGATAAACCTGAGTGACTTCACTAGCTACTTTACTCCTTCTTCCTTTTCTTAGAAAGTAAAAGTATCTAAAAGGAAAACAAAGTTTAAATCCAAACACCTCATAAAAAATGCAATTATATTTCAATTATACCCTGGGGACTGTACTCAAAAGAACATGTTGATTCTGCTGCCCTTGGCTCCAAAAGAAACAGAATAATGAGAAGTATTGGCATTTGCTGTACAGAAAGGTAGTTGACAAAGTCATTTTCATTCCAAAATAATAACTCTTGTTCTTTGCTTATTTAAAGATTTTTTTAATGTCGTTTTTCTCCTTTATCATTGCTACTAGAACTGAGCCTCTTTTTTCATTTGTTTTGAACTTCTTACTGAGGTCATTTACCCTCTAAGCAGCAGCTTGACTTCCAGTCACTCCGTGTGAGACTCTTGCCCCAGTTTCTTTACCTTCATAGCAAGTAATGGTCCCAAATGCAAGGTCTCCTTCTGCACTTTGTGTTGACAGAGAAGAAGGTTAGTAACAATTTTTACAGAGTGCTTCCTATTTAAATATTTGTTGGAGATAGGGAAAACCATGATTTAGAGGTAAGGGTTCACTGTTGTGCCATTCAGTCTATTTCCCATCAATCATTTTTTACCCTTTGCAGTGTGGAATATCATAGAAAAGGTCTGAACAAAGTATTACATGCCAGAGAGTCCCAAATGGCAGGATTCACAAGGACTGCTATTTCTAACCTAAGAAACCCACTATGGTATCTTGAAGAAGACATTTTAGTTGCAGCTTGTGCTGGTTTTGGCTGGGATAGAATCAACTGGCTTTGCAGTGGCCAGTATGGGGCTGGATTTGTGCTGAACACAGGGTTGATAATACAGACTTTTTTTTTTTTGTTGTTACTGGTGAGCAGGATTTACACAGAGCCAAGGCCTTTTTGCTTTTCATGCCTGCCACACTGGCGAGGAAGTTGGGGGTGCATGGGAGGAGATGCAGCTGAGACAGGTGCCACAATCTGACCCAAGGGACATTCCAGACCATATGGCACCATGCTCACTTTATGAAGTGGGGGGAAGAAGGAGGAAGAGGGGAACATTTGGAGTGATGGTGTTTGTCTTCCCAAGTAACCATTCCATGTGATGGGAACCTGCTCTCCTGGAGATGGCTGAACACCTGCCTGCCCATGGGAAGTGATGAATTAATTCGTGGTTGTGCTTTGCTTGTTGGCACAGCTCTTACTTTCCTTATTAAACTGTCTTTATCCCTGCCCACGAGTTTTCTCACTTTTACCTTCCAGTTCTCTCCCTGATCTTGCTGGAGGCAGAGTAAAAAAGACTCGCCCTGACACTAAACCCTGGGAAGAACATCACTGGTGGCACGGTGCCCGCTGAATGTAACTCCATTCACCACCACTCTCTGAGCCTGGCCATGCAGGTACTTTTTACCCAGCAAACTGATTTCCTTCCAGAAGAATGCCCAGCCTTCCTGGACTACTTTACCCTTCAGGATGCCTCCCAAGAGACTCTGGTAACCGGGCCTGAAACAGGGGATAGGAAGGAAATGGGAGAATGGAGCAGACAAAAGTGGAGAAATAAAAGGGAATAGGACAAAGAAGCAAATGTAGAAGAAAGGAAAGAACTGAGGAGATCTTTGCTGATATTCCATCCCCAGTGACAGCAGAGGGGACGGGTAACAATGGGGCTATCACCAAGGCACGGCAGAGCAGGCAGGGCTGCGGTGGTGCAGGCTGGGCAGGGGTGAGTGCCAGGGGATGCGGGGGAGACTAAGCTGGACAAGGGCTGGGGCAGAAATGCTGGCTCCTGGGACAGAGGGCGTCCAGCCTGGGAGGACACAGTGCCACCCAGCTCCCTCACCCTCTCTCCTACTTGCTCTCAGGTCCCTGATACTCCTGTCCCCACTCCCTCTGCCACCAGCTTCCTCCTGCCCAGCCCCACTGAGCCCCATCTGTCCTGTCTCCTGCTTTTCATCTGTGAGAATCCGCAAGTCCTTCTCAACCGGGCTAGTCTTAATGACTTCTCCTCATCTGTACTCATATCTGGGAAAGCCCCAGCTCAAGTGCAGCACCTTGTGCTTGGGCTTGTTGAACATCATGAGGTTCTCATGGGCCCTCTCCTCAAGTTTGTCCCATGTCCCTCCAAAACTTGGAATCTATGAACACGGTGGAACAGCCATCCTCAGAGATGTTTGAAAATGCCTGAGCTGGTTAAGCTGATATTCTCTGCTCTTGGCCTCAGAAACGTACCCACTTTAAGTAGCTTCACCAAAGCGTTTTACAACCAGATGATGGAGCTGCTGAATTACTGTGTTTCAGCAGCCTGCAGTGATATGAAGTGGAGGAGGGGAGCAGCTGACTTCACACATAATTTTGTTAGCAATGCAGCATTAAATGAGGACTGAAGAGAGTACTCCTCAGATCTTATGAAGTATTGTTGTAGTAGTTTTCAATAGCTTATTCTTTCTTTTCAAATATTTTCTCAGTCTCTTGGACTTGATGCTTGTCTGTAAGAATAGCTCCTAAGGGCAGCCAGTCCTGAAACATCCATCAAACATAGTTCCTGTAGCAGTGGGAACACTGCAGCCTCCCCCATAGCTTAGTTTTGGAGAGTTTTGCCAGGGCTCAAGATGATTCCTTCATCGGGAAGATTAAACCCAGCCCCTTTCCTTCTAACAGACTTGGCAGAAGAATTAGAGCTAGAACTTTTAAATGGAAAAGCAATGGAAAGGCACGCAGTGTCCGAAGCAGAGAGAAAGCTGTAAAAGAGCACCAATGAAAAGCACACCAGAAACTTGGAAAAAAACCCCCAAAACCTGCCAAACTCACAAAAGGGTCCACTAGGAGATTTCCACACAGAAATGCAGCTGAGAAACCATTACTGTTACTAAATGCAATAAAAGGCAATGAATTATATCAGCGAAAATGAAACCCACATCTAAACATTAAGTCACTAGCCTCAATATCAAGTTTATGCACATTGATTCTTGAAAATACTAAGTATTATTAGTTACCAAAACTTGAACTTTTCATTCATATAAATATAACATAATATTATGAATTCCCTGTGAAACTTTCTATCCCCTGTGGAGCAAGAACATCTCTTGTGACAATACTCACAGCTATAGGAAGATTTAATCTGCCACCAAACCACACCTTTCAGTCGGAATTCAATTCGCCTTTTGTCCTTGTCAAGTGTGTTATAAATTCACCTTGGCTTACCTGTGTTTATTTTGTTTCCATGGATTTGGGTTTTTTTAAAAATAACTTTATAAAATATATATTCTAAAATATATGTATGACAATTATTCGGTTCAACAAGAAGAAAAAAAAAATCAGTTAGTTGTACTACCTGGAAAATATATGAAATTTTAAATACAAATCCCATTGTTCTTTTCTTTTCAGTTAACTTTAATGGATATAATTTGACTTACTGGAGAATCAGGAATAATTTCATGCTTTTCAGAGCCACATCACTGTCACTGGCTTAAGGGGAGTGTGGATGCAATTTTAAGCCCTCTTTATCTGAAAGGATAGTGTAGTGTCCTAGATTTGATAAGTTATTTGTTATAAGAAAAGGGTATTCAGCTCATACGTTTGACTTCTGAAAGTCCACATCAAGCTTCTCCCTGCTGTTAGCATGTAATCAATGTAAAACATTACTCTGCAGCTTCCCACTGGGTAGTGTATATTGCTTGTAATATCTAAAGAATCTCCAGGAGTGGCAGGCAGGAAGCTGCTGATAGCTTCAGGGCTCCCACAACTCAGTCAGATGCCAAACAAAGCCAGTTTGCAGGAACTTTTTCAATAGCATGTCCGTTTATGGAGTCTCAATGATCTGAATATCAATGAGGAATCTATTTTTATCCAGGCAACTTTTCTCAAATAACTGAACCCTTTGAACAGCTTTACAAAGGGCAGATTTCTAATAATTCTTCTTTCAGGGATGTTTTTTTTTCTTTTTCCCTGTTCTCGTTACCCTGGTAATGATCTCCAGGCAATAGGAAACGGGAGTTCAATCTGATCTTGCTAACTTACAAGATACCAGAATGATGGCTGTAAGCCTTGCTGCATGTAAGTGTCCGATTGACTTCACTGAAAGCTGTGATGTACCTACAGAAGAACTCACACTCTGGGGTTAAACTCATGGAGTGCATTCACCCTACGTATTTAAAGGGCCAAGGAGAAACTTCAGCACTAAATCCCTGCCTGTCCCCAGTACTGGGGGCTGCTCTGTCACATAAAGGATCCCACAAACTGAATATATTTAAAGAAAGCAGTAGGTGAGATTGTGTTGTGTACAGTGCTGCGTACATTATGCCCCCTCTCCTTTCAAGGGATCTAGAAAATAAGTTTCTGGAAAAGGACAAGGAAAGAAAGTTGAAAGAGTTGGGAGAAATGGCAGTAAATGTGATATGGAAAATCTTCATCAAACAGAAAATTAGGGAAATTCCCATCTTTGTCAATCCTGCTGAAAACCAGGACCCCTGTGTCAAAACCATCTTGTGAATCTAGACTGCCATCTAGGCTTTATGAAGATCCAACTTTCTTGCTGCTTCATGAAAAAAATGGCCTAGAAGGCCTTTACAATTCTACTACTCTGTAGTAGAGTCCAATCTGCTAATGGCTTTAAATAGACATCATTCCTGAGTTAAACGGCATTTAAAATGTACCCTTTCGTTCTTTGACCTACAAACTCACAAGTAGATGGCAAGTAGTCTCCATTTTAGTATAAGTTTTTTTGAAGTTATTTTGCATACTTTCCATACTGTTAATATTTCCTCTGATAAGCCTTTGGCTTTTTTTCCTAGAAATACATTTTGTCTATATCCTCAGAGCACCATTTAACATACAAGTTTTACTTTTTACACTGCAAAATACCTTAAAGGAAAAAGATACATTCTCTGCATGTTTTAGTCTATCCAAATCTGGATGCACAGCTGAGATTCCCACGTAGGAATGTAGCTGTTCAATGCTTTATGTATGGTCAGTAGAAAGAGACAAGCATGTAAGAGAGATTTAGTTCACCAAAGTATTGAATTCCCCTATTAAGCACCATGATGACAACCTTGGCAAGGTGTGTGAGTTTGAGGTAGGTATCCAAGTCCCCAAACCCCAATGAATCAGAATGAAATGTAGCCTGTTTCATTTTATTTAGGGAAGATGGGATACGGAATGCCACTGCAATCAGTGTCACTTCAAATGTTCACATGAAAGATAGGTGTGATTACTCATGCTTCTACATAATACCATTCTGTAAATTACTCTTACTTGAAACTGAATATTATGAATTTGCAGTGTAATTGTTTATAACAAACAAAGAATCATATTCTTTCAGCCCTAAAGAAAGCTGAATTACTGTGTTAAATAATATTGTCACAGTATCACTTCATATTAAAAATAATGATTCTAGGTGAGGTAGGAACAAAAGAACATTAAATACCATAACTACATAATCATACCACATTTTTTAGAAAAAAAAATTGTATGCTGTCATAAGTTTTAAAGGCTGGATCTTTACATAATTTTGGGGAATGTACAAGATATAAAAAGCCCATACCCCCAAATAATTACTAAATTTGAGCATTTTGACTCTGGAAAAAATACAGGTATAGGTACCATTGCAAATTGAAGCAAGAAAATAAGACAAGTAAATTGTGATCAGAATTTCAACTTCAGTTAAGGATGAAACTCTTATTAAAATGAAACATTATGATATGCTTTTGCTTGACCTTTCTACCTTTTTATAGGTGAGCCTTATTTAATTTGTCATAAATAAGTATTACAATTTTTTACTGGCCTTCAAATCACTAGACCAGGAAGGACATCCTTTGCATAAAGAAATGCTTGTGAGTGGTTTGTGTTATTTATATTTTTCTACGGAACCCTAATGTTCCTGGATTGACTTCATCAGAAGTGCAATGAGATTAATGTCCAGTGAGTTACAAAATGGAAAATAATTTCCAAACACCAGAGCAAGATGGGAAGACCAGGAGAAAATAAAAAGTGGTCTAAAAACAGTGTCACTTCATGCAGTCAGTCAGAAATCTCTGAAATGCCTCTGAATTATTCTCAGCCTGTGCCCAGCTGCCATAACAACAAAACTAATCTCTTCATTAAGAAACTTACAGTGATTGATAGAGGATGACAGAGACATTTTGATTTTATTGAAAGCTAATATCACTTCTCTAAGTTAAAAAAAAAGCCTAAAGAAAGCTATCTCCAAATTTTCTGAACTGAGCAGAGGATGCAAAGAGAAGGTAAATCCTCAAAAAACGTTTCTGAAGTTTTACTTAGAAAGTTATTATCATATGTATGAGCTTAAACAAAAACTCTGTACTAGAAACAGATGCAAAGTTAACCTGAAGTCATAGAGATGGTTCGATTGATCATGCAGACATTTAGGCAGTTCAGGGACCTAATTTGGGAGTCTCCCTGAGACCTTTATGGAGTCAGTAGAGGCACCTTCAGAGGGTGACCCAGATATTAAGTCAGCTGACTAACACAAGTTCTTTCTTTCAATATGTTTGCCTGTACCTCTCTTTCAGCTGCAGAGGACCCTTGTAGGCTCACCTGCCTTCTAAGGCTCTGTGGTTCTGGTGAGATCTCTGCTTGACATGATTTCATTTGCAATGCCTCTTATTCTACATGCACTGTATGACATTCTTATCAGTGAATGTCACTGCCTGTTAGCCAGGCAATGGTGACTCACTTTTGTTGGAAGGAGCATAAAATTCCCACTGAAAGGATGATGTTCCAGACTAACCCTTTCTGGGTTGGAGCTCAAAGACATGACAATATATCCCAAAATGTAATTGATTCAGGGCATGCAGAGAGTGTTAAGGGATTTCCCATCCCTTGTCAATTCCAAAACCTGTATGTCTAGAAAACACTGACACACACTGTATCTACTTTACACTTTCCTGCAGACCGACACTCTGGAAACAGCCTCTCTGCTAACCAAGTCATTCCGCACTTCCACACAACCCCCAAGAACCATTCTGAATATCAAAGCACCACCTCCATGTGTCTGATATTTCGTCAAACCACTGGTAATTTCATCCCTTCCCTATGTCACGCCTTTCTGACCCTCATCATGCTGCCTCCTTGTAAACGAGTCAGCTGCAGCTTCCCTTGATCTTTGACCCTTGGAACATGTCTTGCAACACACTTTTGTCTTTTGCATTGATGGGTATAAAACTGGAATTCAGGCAGTAACTGGCTTATGACAGTTCATTCAAAATTTTCCAAAGCTGGTCCCACAGACCTACTGAGCAGATACTGAGCATTTTTGCCGGGCTATTTGTTCCAGCATTGAACACAACCCCTACAAGATGAGGATGCATCCTCCTCAGTTACAGCTGGCAGAAGTCTACTTGCATTGTGCATCTTTGGAAGTTTTATCATTGATTACCTTCAAAAATCACATTCTGTTCTTTGATTTAATAAAATCCCTCAAGATCAGCTACACTTACGTTTTGATTTCTTACTGTAGGAGAAGGCCAAGCTATAATAATTTCTTCTTTCTGATTCTATAAAACTCAGTTTAGGTTTTGGGGTTTTTTGTATTTTAGCAAGTATACCTTTAAGCTAAAAGTGCTAAGGAATGATAAAACAATCATTGCATCTTATTTTTCAATATACATTAATCTTTCCAATACTATCTCTTTTCAAAAATTATTTTAAAAATTAAATGTCCTATAAAAATGGTTTCTATAAGAACTGCTAGTCTTCTGTCAATTAAGCCCTGTACATAAATGTGCTAATGAAATTGTGTGAGTGAGACAGGAATAGTAACTATTTTAGCACACTGTGAAGCTATTATTAACTTTGTACATTGTACACATTTAGTTATCCTTGACTAAAAATGGGAAAAATGTGCTTTCTATTTTCATTGTTCATGCCAACATACTGCTTACACTAGTGAATAATCTGAGTAAAACCAGAAGCAAATTGCTCTATCAGTATGTCATCCTACAGCCAAATTTATTGTGATTATAAAACCACTATTACATATTCCTCCTACAGTCCAAAGACACCTACAAGCAGATGAAAATGAAACTTCTGCTGAATTGATTCCTACATATCCTCTGTCTATTCCTGATGTTTGTGAATGTCCATGACTTCTAAAAAGGAATCCTCCATTTTTCTTCTTACTTTCACGCAATTCTTTCACCGTGCTGATGCAATGACATCGTTCTTCATCAAGCATAGGTTGGGAAAGAGGTTTGGAAGAAGGCGACACAGGTGGTCTCTGGTGCTGCTCTGGATACTACCTTTTGTAGCTTTAGGATTGCTCCAAATGTACACTCAGATACAAGGAGAAACACTGAAATTATTTCATACTACTGACATTCAGACTCAGAAGTCAGCTGTAAAAATGGGAGTTGACTTGTAATTTGTCTAAGCTCTTTCAAAATTTTTCTGATATCCTTATAAGTTAGTTATAGCCCCTGTCTGTTAGACAAGAGAGCTCTCCAATCATTTTTTCTTCTGTTTTGTGGCTCCAAACAGGTATTCAAGGACTGAACCAGTGGCTGATTTGCCTTAGACTTCGGGAGGATTTTCCTGGAAAGAAAAAAATCTAAACAAATTGTCTTCCCAATTTCCTGCTTCATACAGAAGTCCGTTTCATGCACTTCTGTACTGGCAAATAGCAGAAGGGCAGATCTGGAATTTATATAGGAGTTCAAAGGGGTAGACAGTCAGGCTGAAAAAAAAATAAATATGTCCAAATTGAACGCAAATTTATGGCCTGAGATAAATACATATTTGTATGATGACTTCCACAAGCTTTATGATCTGATATACCTGAGGGCAGAATATGATCCTGAATTTTAAGCAATACTCACCTGTATGGTTCTTGAATGTTTTCTTGTGCTGTATCATCTTATTTTTTCTTAGCTTATTCCTGGGGGGGAAAAAATGTATTTTATTTGTTGGAATAATGCAATGCTAGGTTTTCCAGCAGAAATGTAATTCAGTGCAGTTTGGGAAAAGTGAGCATGAAGCACTTCTTCTGCTCTCCATCTCAACAGCTCACCTGCATGGAACAGAACAGCTGTGGTACAAGCAATTTAGGGAAGCAAAGCGTCAAGGCAGTAGTGTCTTTTGGAGTGACTTATCTAAAGGACAACTGGGCATGGCTGTACTCAACATTTGGTTCCTCTCTGACTCTTTAAAGGAA